>JAYMFT010071871.1:0-14557 GCA_038088735.1 Panulirus argus
ATTGTAAGAGGTCACAGTTGTGTGCATGATCTAATGTGTGCATAAAACCATGGGAAAATGAAGCACAATAAGTTCCCAAGGGCACTTTTGTGTAATGATCACAACGTCAGGGGAGATACAAGAATGAGATAGAAGACATACAACAGTCAGTTGATATACAAGCAAGAGATGCAGTTAAGACGCAATTGGTAAACAATGGCGTCTTAGTCATATATATATACGTACATAAGACATATAAACTTCGAACAGCCAGGGTCGAACCTGGGACCCCAGCTTGCATCCCGTTTCAGCTAACTTAGAAAAAAACTCTGATTGAGAGACCAGGTGATGCTGAAATGGTTTGGATGTATGGAGAAGATGAGGTAAGAAGGACTGATTAAGATGACATACACATCAGAAGAGGAAGTATGAAGGAGAAGGGGGAGTCCAAGAAGTTGATGGAAAGGTGTGAAGGAAGGTTTGGGGTATTGGGGAAAATGGAGTGAAGGAGGCTTTGGGGTATTAGGGAAAATGGAGTGAAGAAGGCTTTGGGGTACTGGGGACAGAACATTCAGGAAGATGAGAAGCATGCATAATATAAAATGAATTGGATCAACATGCTGTGGGCTGAACTAAGACAAACAAAGCAGTCAAGGTAAGGCATGGGGAAGTGTGTAGGGCTTGGTTATGGCTAGCTGGCTGTGGTTTTATTACATTGTACATGACAGCTAGAGAACAGATGTATGTAAATCAGGCAGTTGTTCCATTGTCCTTGACATTAACTTGCTAAGTGGGAGAACTATTTGTGTAGGAAAAATAAGATTAGAATTTAGTTCAATAAATAATATGAATTTCCTATTCATAAAATATCTTCATGAATATCTGTTTACAACTTCCATATTACTATTTTTGTAAAATTAATGAATGGATGTGATCATGGACTTGCCTTACACTTAAAGAAGTTTTATTTTGCTTCATAAAAAGAAAAGATTTTTTAATATACATCATTTAAATGGAAAATTTGATGTGAATAGATTAATGAATGGATGTGATCATGGACTTGCCTTACACTTAAAGAAGTTTTATTTTGCTTCATAAAAAGAAAGGATTTTTTAATATACATCATTTAAATGGAAAATTTGATGTGAATAGTAAAGTATCTTTAATGACATGGTTATTGATTCAGAATAGGCTGATATGTGCCATTCTTAAAGTTATGTAGATCATTACAGGGGAAATGTAAAGAATTACTGGGTTCTTGATATAATCTTTGGGGTATAAGTCTCATTTTGTAGCTATCAGCAGGGTTGTTATGGGGTGAAAAGATACCTGATGTAAAGAAATACACATATTGAAATAATCACAGGAAAGTAAGACTAATTTTCTTTGGAAGTTGTTGGTTGGGATATGGAGTGATAGTGGGACTAATATTATGACAGCCAAAATATCCAAATATTACCTGTCATATGTACTAATTCATAACTTGTCAATATATCTATCATCATTAATACCATTCCCAATTTTCATCAGGTGGATCAAGTACATACAACCTCCAAAATCATTCATACTCACTCTCATCCCATCCCCAGTGGGTTAAAATGAAACATGGACTTCCATTTTTATAGATGCACTTCTGACTTTTTCATTCTTCACTGTAAGTTGATTAATGAAGTGAGACTAATGCCTCCATTCATATCACCTCTATACAGAATGCCTACGATGCATCCAATCCTTCGTTGTTCATCAAGCGTCGTCATCTGAAATATTCCCTGTTCCTCATCAGTTATCTCATAGCATTATCCACATCTTTTATAGACAGTTTCTCCTTCCTGTACCTTCTACTGTACTACTGTGTTTAATAATGATTTCCTTATCATTTGCTACACAGTCCACATGGCAATACCATCCTAAACAACTTTCACCTATATGCCCTTCTAGTGATTCCTTCTGACCACATATCTGTCTCACACTTTCTTTCTTGCCTGAATTTATCCTTTTAGCTCTGGCTGTATTATACAAGTCATCCATCCCTGCTGCTCTTATTTCTTACCTATCCTGATCGACATAAACTTGGGTTTCACCAGTGCATCAGATTATGAAAGCTTCTTAAACAGTTTGTGCTTAAATTTTTCCTGTTCACCAAAGGTTTTGGTGCATGTATGATATTTTTTCCTTTAATGACTGTTTCAGTTTTAACGTTTCCACTTTAATACTTACTGGACTGCTTTTAAATATCTAAATTCACCCCTAACTTGAAATTCTTCAACACACAAACTAGCATTATACTTTGACCTCCCATCTTTTCCAGAAAATAGCATCTTACTTTAATTCACATTTTTTAAAGCATATTTCTCTTACATACATGATATATATATATATATATATATATATATATATATATATATAGTTGATCTCTGTTCCCCATGTTAGTTAGGTAGCACCAAGAAACAGATAAAGACACAACCATTCATGTACACATATATATACATATATGCACCTACACCTAGATATACATACACATCTTTTATAAATATATACTTGTACATATTCCTACTTGCTTGCCTTCATCCATTCTCAAGCCTCCCCACCCCATAGGAAACAGCACAACTGCATAAAGGAAAAAACATACATTTTCTTCTCCCCCACACCCGATCACCACCTCCTGCATAAGCAAGGTAGCACCAGGAAACAGAAAAAGAAAGGCCACTTCCACTCACATGTAGATTCAGCATTTCTTTCCAAATTCTTTTTTCCCCCATCCAGCTTTCTCAAATCTCCTTTCCAACAAGCTGTACTTCTCTATCCATACCCAATACACTGTGCTGCAAATCTTATGGCAGCCTCTCATAATGCATTCATAGACTGCCTTCACATCATCTCAACCTCAACTTGTACTGGTTTGGATCACCTCTATGTGTATCTTCCTTCTCTTGGAAGTTGTATCTCACTTTCATTTCTCAGCTTTTCTACATTTATCCTTGTTTTTTAATTTGCATTTATAGTCCTCTAACATCTAGAATAAAAGGCTAATCTGCATATTACCAAAATATGATCTGACAAATCCCCTTCCAACCCTTTCATAGTCCATATATCATGCATACTAACTCTCATATTCCTTCTCACCAGAACAAATCAGTCTTGCTCTTGTTTAGCTTGTCTTTCTTGGGTCTGTACCAATTGTCTCATAGATACAATTTGTATATATGAGTGTTGCAAATATGTACTTTATCATATCTTAAGTATAAGATATTTGTACAGAAGGTGAGTCTTACAAGGCTTTCATTGTTGTTTTAGTTGGATAAGTTATCATTCTAGGGATATCATATCTTAAGTACAAGATATTTGTACAGAAGGTGAGTCTTACAAGGCTTTCATTGTTGTTTTAGTTGGTTAAGTTATCATTCTAGGGACATTTAAAAGCTGTGTTAAGAATAATCTCACATCTGAAAGATAGACCTTACAACTGTGTGTTGCATGAGCACTGTGATCCTACCATTTTTGTTTTAAATATTGTATACAGAATTGTTGTACTAATCAACATTCCATGTTGTATAATGAATGGAAAATAAATGTACATCTAGTCAAGCGAAATTTCTTTGTCCTTGTGAACATTCATTTTAGAAGTGACCGTTTTGCCTGTGAATGTTCAAACTACTTCCCAAAAAGGCAATGGACATTATAGAGCACTCTTTAATCATGAGAAGGTTGTTAAGGAGAATGACATGCCAATGTAAGTGCCCTAAACATGCTAAAATAAACCTACTGTTTTGTCATTAAGTGGTGTTTCTGTCCTTTTTTCAGGTACATTAATTCTAAGAATCAGTACAAGGACACTTATGAGACTCAGTAACTGAAGGTCATGGGTTGAATTCATTAGAGTATACTTGGTGTGCAACTTTGCCACCATTACACCATCAATGAAAGTGTGATTGTTGCACTGAGCAAAAGGAAGTAGAGCTTAATTTTTTGGCTTTCTTGGTGTTCAGATTTGGAAGATGGCTTTTTCAGTCTGCTAAACAGCTACATCATCACCATTAATTTACAAGCATTGCTGATGAATAGATATGGTGCCAGTGCTAAGTCCCAAAGAACTTTATTTTTTATCGCCATCTCCTGTTTTAACGAGGTAGCAGCAGGAATCGATGAAGAAAGTCCACAACCTCTCACATACACATATATATACATATATACACATGCGCACTTTTTTTCAAACTTATTCGCCATTTTCCACATTAGCAAGGTAGCATCAAGAACAGCGGACTGATCCTCACAGAAAAGAATCCTCACTTGGCCAACATTTCTGTTCCGTCTTTTGAAAAAGTAAAAATTGAAGTGAAGGATTTCCAGCTCCCCGTTCCCACCCCTTTTAGTTGCCTCCTACAACACACAGGGAATACATGGGAAGTATTCTTTCTCCCCTATCCCCAGGGATAAATATATATACACATGTACATATCTCTCCTGATGATGTGATCATTTCACGAAAGTGCACCTGGAGACTTATCATGTTTCATTTTCCTGTGTCTTTTTTGCATATACTGGATCACGAGCGCCACAGTGCCCTCTTGCAATATGTATATATATATATATATATATATATATATATATATATATATATGTATATATATTTTATACATATTCTCTCTTTCCCACATTAGCGAGGTAGCGTTAAGAACAGAGGACTGAGCCTTGGCGAGAAAATCCTCACTTGGCCCCCTTCCCTGTTTTTTCTTTTGGAAAAGTAAGAACAGGAGTAGAGGATTTTCAGCCCTCCGCTCCCTCCCCTGTCAGTCGTCTTTTACAACACGCAGGTAGTACGTGGGAAGTATTCTTTCTCCCCATCTCCAGGGATAATATATTTATTTATTTATTATACTTGATCGCTGTTTCCCACGTCAGCGAGTTAGTGCCAGGAAACAGATGAAGAAAGACCCATCCCCCCCACATACACCCATATATACATACATGCACATATATGCACAGTACATACATATACATACCAACATATACATGTATACATACATACACATACACAAGCATATACTCATACACATGTACATATTCACACTTGCTCGCCCCCATCCACTCCTGATGCCATTCCGACCCACGGGAAATAGCATCGCCATCCCCCGCGCCGGCGAGGTAGCGCCAGGAGACAGACGAAACAGCCACATTCGCTCACACTCAGTCTCTAGCTGCGAACTTGTGTCTCCTTAATTGCTTTTCCCTGAAAATCCATGTTCCTCCCAATTTATCTATTCATAATGGAAATCTTCCATTACTAGAACTTCACTGCTTCACTATACCCTCCTGATTCTTCCCTCATTGTCGTCTTTATATACTCATTCTATTTCTTGTAATTCTTTGGAGGGGTATAGATCATCAACACCTATGCAATATCCTCATTTACTTTTCCCCACTTTTCTACTGTTTGATTGGGTTGTTTATTTGTGTTGCGGGGAAAGTTTTACACTCGTGTTGCCCAGTCTCTTAACCTTGTATGCATGTACCATGTCTTTTTTTTTAATGTCTTTTTTGTTTTCTTTTATGTATGCATGTACCTTGTCTTAATCCCTATGAGTATATTTAAACCCACACACTCTAGCCTAAGCCAAATACTCATTTCTGTACCAGTCCTCAGGAGAAGATGAACACCTGGGTTGGATGTGGACCGACTACAGCGACCAGGATATGAAACCCAAGTGTGCTGCCCTGTGGGCCTTGGACCCTGGGTATAATATTGCTCCGGTATACCCCACTCTCTCGGTGGTGCCGTATGGAAAGATATCAACAGTGTGAATGGATGCCATCTAAATATCATATGTGTGAACCAATGATATTTAGATTTTGGGTAGCTGTCTGAACCCAGCTTGCGTGAACCCTGGTCGCGCGCAAATGTTTAAACTCGGTTCGTGTGTGACTGAACAAGGGTCCTGCATGACCAAAGTTACGACTGTCTTGTCTTGAGTTGTAAATGTCCTGATGAACCTGGGTCGTGCATGGCTGTCTGAACCTGTTATGTGTAGCTGTCTGAAGCTGGTGTGTGGGTGGCTGTCCGAATATTGGTCATTCTTGGCGAATGACACACTATATAAGACTCGCTGGTGTCCCTTAGATTCTAATCTCCATATCCAACCAGTAGCTTGGTGGAACTTCGGCATTAGTTTATTCTCACTCTTTAAGAATATTGTAGTTTACATAAATTAAATGAACAGTAAGTTAGAGGTGATTTAATCTCAAAAGAATGCTTCGCATGATTATTAAAAGAAAAAGACTTGTTAAGTTAGGTGATGATGTTTCTTATGAGCAAACAATGTAGTAGAGTACTGAAATTTGACTAAACGATTAGGTAAAGTCTGGTGAGTTGGTTAGGTCATGTGAAATTAGGCTATAACACCTTAGACTGTTGCAATCTTAATGATAATAATAAATAATAAACAAACTTTATTTATTCAGTTTGTATTACACAATGCAAATTGAAACTCTTTGTGGATTCAGAGCCATATTATGATACACATTCAGTCTCATACACAAGGTAAAAGGAAATAATACTGTATAAGTACAGAAGCTAAACTTCTACAGTAAAATACAACAGATTTGGTTTAGCTTCATTATCACTAAAGATAAGCCAGTAATTCTCTAATTGTCCAGAGCTCTTTTCTATATCAAGTATGTATACAGATTGTTTGAGAGAAATTTCTGTAATTTTGTCTATGTAAAATTCATAATGTATCCATGGGACAGAGGCTCAGATTTCTTCAAGATACATAATACGTGTCAATGAGCACCATTATTTACAGGTGAGGTAATAGCGAATATGAAGTAAAGAATAGGTCTACTGACTTAATAATTATTAATTTATTATTCATAAATATATCTATTAAACAAAATATAAGAATTTAAATATAGTAAGACAAGTTTTGATGTATTATACTTTTTTATTTACAGTTGTCATAACCCTTGCCTAATCTGTCCAGTTGTCAGGAGAAACGTAAACATGTCGGGTTTGCTGGTAAGACGTGATTCTCTTTCATTTCCATTTGTATTGTGAAACTTTTGCTGAAGAGAGGTAGAGACAACTTAGAGACATTAAGATAGCACTTATATTTAAGAATACGTGCTATTACAGAGGTTGTTTAAGTGAAAGTAGGTTATTATAACTATGTGCCGAATGTTACTTTAGTGGACCTGAACAAAAATGATTTCGAAGGAGAGCTGGTGTCATAGGTGAGCAATGCCTCCTACCAGAGTCCTGCTGTGTAACTATGTACCATGTGGTTAGCGAAGTGGGCTTATTCTGACCTACCGGTATGTCGCTGTGTGGGCATAAGTGGGTGACCTTGTTTGGTATTGGATTCATCAGACTTTTCGTTCACCGTCTATGAAGCATCATCCTTCCTCTAGGTTACCTGTAAGAAAGCAAGGTTCCGGGTATGCCGCGGGGAGGAGCACCCGCATACCGCACCCTAGTTGAAGGGATGGTTAGGTTGATTGGTTTGAGTCAACCCAACTCTTTCCCTGCACTTCATAAATGATGTAATTTACTAGTTTGGCTAAGCATTGGAATTAGCAGTAGATACTGATTGGTAATTTACCAGGGTAGGAGCCTAGAATACAGTTGTCACTTGTATAGGTTTGATATCTTAGTTCTTCTTTAATGGATCCCTTGTTGCATTTGTAAGTTTTGAAATAAGTGTGGCATTTTGCTTCACTTCCCTTTAAAACTATCTCTTAGTTTATATTAACTCGTTAGTGGTAGACAATATTGGGATGTCAGTACACCAATCTTGGCCCACCTTTATAATTGATGTAGCCTTGTCATGATTGAGTAACAATGACATAATGTAACAATGACATAATGTATATTGGATAGAATTTATGGATTATGTGAATAAGATATGGTTATAAAATTCTGGTAGCTTATGTGCTGATTTATTAAACTTCATTTTCATGAAATATAAAAAAAGAACATTTACAATATAAAGATTAGTAGAGATTGAGAAATTTGATTGTATGTGACAGTTATATAAAATGTACAAGTGAAAGCCAAGAAATCTGATTAATGTTGTTATTTAGTAGGTCCATATAGATGTGAGCCATACTTAAAACAAATGGCAATATACTTAGAATAGATGCAGCATATCTTGAATGATGAGCACTGTCCTAGAATAGGTGACACTGTACCTAGAAAAAGTGCAACATGTCTAGAACAATCAGCACCATATCTAGAATAGGTGACACTGTATCTAAAACAACTGCAACATATCTCGAACAACCAGCATCATATCTGGAGTAGGTGGCACTCTACCTAGAACAACTGCAACATATCTTGAACAATAAGCTTCATACTTAGAATAGATAGTACTGTACCTAGAACATCCTGGTACACTCTCCTTGTATCCAGAACAACCAGCATTGTATGCAGAAAAGCCAACGCTGTACCTGGAATTGGCACCCTACTCAAAGCAACTGGTACCAGACCCAGAAAAACTGGCTCCATACCCAGGAGAACTAGTACCAAACCCAAGAGAACTAACATCATACCTAGAATAACTGGTGCCATACTAGAGCAACTGGCATTGTACCTAGAATAACTGGCACCATACTGTAACAAGTGGCACCATACCTAGAATGGTGCCACTTGTTACAGTGGCACCATTCTAGGTATGGTGGCATTTTACCTAGAACAGCTGTCAAAGTTTCTAAAACAGCCAGCACCTTATATGGCATAGTACTTAGAACCTCCGGCACTAAACCTTGAAAAACCAGCATTGTACCTAAATCAACCAGCACCATGCTTAAAACAACAAACACCATGCTTAGAACAGCCAGCACCAAACTTAGGACCAGTGCTTCACCACTGGTGTACCGCAACAATGTCCCCTGTTTGTTGTGGTACATTCCTCATTAGAGAAATAAAACAGATTTTGTAGTCTCAATAAACGACAGCAATATTCATTCTGTGAAAATATATTTTGTAAAAACTTGAATATGCAGTATGTGATTACTACATCAGTGTGTTGATAGCTTTTTGTTTTCTTTTCATTGGATAATGATGATAATTGTAGAGTATTGGCCAAATTTGATTTGATGTGCCACAAGACTCAAGCAAACTCGATGATGTACTATGAAATAAGAAGGGTTGAGAAGCACTGCCTTGAACATCTGGCAATGTATCTTTCACTGTCCATTTAGCATTTAAAGCAGCTAGATTTAAGGTTGGCAGAAGCCAGGATTGATAGTAAGGGTAGGCTGGGATCACTGGGTCAACATATTTTTGTTGATCATTTTACTTTTTGTAGCTTTAGTATGCACACTTATTTAGTGTCTGTGTATAATAGGTGAAAGTAGAATATCAAACAATTAGTATGAAAAACATTTTCCTTAAAGAGTGAGAGAATATAAAGGTAAATTTATCTATGTAAAGTTCATGTGCAGGCTGCTGTGCCATCAGAATTATAGATAACAGTAGACGATTGTTTTAGCATTAATTTTTTGTACCTTACATATTGATGGAAAGATTATTATTTTACATTTATTCTGTTATAATTATTGTACAGTGATTTATACATGTTCTTTATCAGCAACATTAATTCAGGTATGAAATATACATATTAGCAGAAATGGAAATTTTGGTTATGGCAGCAACATCTACACAAACTATATAATACCTCCCTCTCTGCCTTTTCCAGGCTTCCTTTCTTTTAAATAGGTTTGACATTTGTCCCTTTTCCACTCCTATGGCATTTTGTCTCACTCAAGCAGCATCTTGAACAGTATTTCAAAAGGTGTATCATGTATATTTGCAAACATCATCAGCACATATGGTGAAATTTCATCAGTTCCATGAGCTTTGTAAGGGTCAAGACCTTTAGTATTTTGTTAGTCTTTTTTTGATATCTCATTTTGTAATGAGCTTTTTCTTGATATCATGTTATTTTTACATGGGCTTATTGTTGGATAAAGTGTATGATTTGTAAGTTGGATGACAATGATTGATGATCAGATGATAGAATTGAGGGGAAAGATATAAGCATCGGAGAAATCATGGGTATTGTTAGTATTTTAGGATCCTATAGAAGGGTTAGCAAGGTATAGGCATGAAAGCTGATAAGGATTTGCTATATGATCATCCAGTCTTTGATTTGTTCCATGTAGAGGGGTCGTAAAACAGTGAATATTATGCTTCCAACTCACTGTTGATGAGGCAGTAATCTTCCACCATGAAAATGTCATTGAACTTGGTATTCAGTTTCTTACATATCTTTACGTTATCCTCTACAGTTCATCCCTCTCAATCCCTTAGTCTTTGTGTGTGTGTGTGTGTGTGTGTGTGTGTGTGTGTGTGTGTGTGTGTGTGTAGCTACTTATTTGTACTGTATGGGGAGGGAGTTTTACACTCAGGGACCCTATCTCTTGAACATTCTGTTCGTCATATGTCTTCTTAAATTTATGTATGGTATCTGCATTTACTATTTCCTTAGTCATTGTGTTCCATTCGTCCATCACTCTTATATTATAAAAGACTTCTTTACATCGTTTTTAACAGGTTTCTTACTTAATTTGATGTTATATCCTCTGGTTCTTCTATCCTTACATCTCTCAAAGGACTGTTCACTGTCCATGTCATCAATCTTTTTTGAATATTGAAAGGTTGTGACTAGGTCTCTTTTCTCTCCTCCAAGATGGGCAAATTTAAAGCCTTTAGCCTTTCCCAATAGCGAAACTTTCTTTTTACTTATACCTTATATGTTGCCATCCTCAGGACCTTCTGTATTAGTTCTTTGTGTTTCTTTAGATGTGGTGACTAAACTTGAGAAGCATATTCTAGTTTTGACCTTATGTAGGATATGAACAGCTTGCTAAATATTTCCTTAACCATTAACTTGAAAGCTATTCTGATATTTGCCAGCAGACAGTTTGTCTCCATTTTTATTTTCCTAATATGGGACTCTGGTTACAGGCTCGGAACAAAGTCAACTCCCAAGTCCCTCACGCATACAGAAACCTGGACCTTATTTCCTGTTAGATAATAGTTGTAGTGAGGCCTTCTTTCACTCTGACCCACTCTCATTACTTTACATTTGCTTGGGCTTTACTGTTTTTCTTTCTTCACTTTCACCATACTAGAGGAGTTAGAACTTTTCTCCATTGAAAAGTCTGTCGTTTTTGATAGCCCAGTGGAAGCATGTAGGAAGCATCATTTTACTGTGAGAAAGAATCCCACTGGAAGTAGCTCGGATGAACAGCCACAAAAGAGGGAACTAAGCATGATGTGTAACAAGTTTTCCCTTATTCAGCAAATGGCAGAACCAACTAGAAGAAATATTATATTAGATATACCTTTTACAAATAATGTAGACCTAAAGTATGACCTCACCGTCTCACAGTCATTGTGCAGTATTGGAAAAATAAAACTCCATAGACTGATTTTTAATTTATAAAGTTTGTTATCAGATCTGTTTATCTCTCTGATGCCTGTTCCATCTGAAATTCCTCCACAAGGGTGGCCACGGCGATAGTATCTCCATAACTATTGAACTCCAGTACCGCTTCCTAGCCTTTAGTGCCATACCCTTAACAGGCCACTGGTAGAAGGCATCTCTAGTGCAGTGTTTGCTGAGGCTTCTACCTAATGTTCCAACTGAGTACTTCATCCTTATGCTCCTGCCTAATTTTCCTAATGTCCAGTTCCCCTTGGCATTATCAACACCTACACATGATAAAATCTGTAATTTGCCATCTGCCTAGCCCTAAGTTTGCCAGACCTCAGATTTTGCTTGATTTCTAGCCACTGATGAAGCAGCCTCTGATGAAGTTATTTTTCAGAAAGGCAGTGAATGAAACAGCAAAATGAAAATAGATACTTACAGAAATAATGCCTAACTTGTAACTAGGTGCTGTACTGTAACTGCCTTGTTTCTCCTTTCAAATATCTGCTTTCAACATCCAGGATTTCTTTTTTTGTTCAAAATTATGGGTCAATATTCTTCCTTTGAAATGAAACAGTTTTTGTGTATATTACTTTAAAAAAAGTATGTATGCCTCATTATTGCTGATTTTCTACATATTTTCTCTGAAGTATAATAACTGTTTTGAAAGCAATAATGAATGCAAAATTTTTTCGTGAAAACTTTTCCCACTTTTGTATAAATTCTGCTGTTGATTTTCTTAATTTGTTGTCCCTTTTCAGTTATACTTTTTAACATAAAGGTGAAATTCAAGGACTTTGCAGTTACATTTTTGTGCTATACATTCTCCTAGAGTGTGAGGGATGTAAATAGTATTTCAAACCTTCCCCACTTTTGGGATTGAACTAATAGATATCTTTACCAGATGTAATGTAAGGTGCCCATTAGATTAAAACCATGCAGGCTTTTTGAATTTTACCGTGATTGAACTGTGTTCATAAATTAGTCCTAAGTTGCATGTCCACAGAAATTCTGTGCATCCATATCAGAGTTGTCTTTTCTATTTTTTCCTAGGAACCAACTCTCTATGTAATCAAGGGCATTGCCATCCTAGACAATGATGGTAATCGCCTACTGGCAAAGTATTATGACCCAAGCATTTTCCCAACTGTGAAGGAAGAAAAGAAATTTGAGAAGAATTTGTTTCAGAAGACACACCGAGCCAATGCTGAAGTCATCATGCTAGATCGATTAACTTGTGTGTACCGTTCCAACGTAGATCTCTTCTTTTACGTTATGGGGTTGTCACATGAGAACGAAGTAAGTTTTGTAATGAGCTTTTTCTTGATATCACGTACATTTTTACATGGGCTTATTGTTGGATAAAGTGTATGATTTGTAAGTTGGATGACAATGATTGATGATCAGATGATAGAATTGAGGGGAAAGATATAAGCATGGGAGAAATCATGGGCATTGTTAGTATTTTAGGATCCTATAGAAGGGTTAGCAAGGTATAGACATGAAAGCTTGTAAGGATTTGCTATATGATCATCCAGTCTATGATTTGTTCCATGTAGAGGGGTAGTAAAACAGTGAATATTATACTTAACAATTTTGATGATAGAATACATATCCTAGTATCTCAAACAAAGAAAAATAAACAAAAACACTGGTGGCAGTTCGATTGAGAAATTGCAGAAGTTGGTGACTGAGTTTGGAAGTGTATGAAAGGAGGAAATAAAGAGTAAATGTGAGTAAAAGCATGGTTATTAAGTTTGGCAGGGTTGAGGGACAGGTTAGCTGGCGTTTGAGTTTGAATG
The DNA here is from genome assembly GCA_038088735.1 of Panulirus argus. NCBI lineage: Eukaryota > Metazoa > Arthropoda > Malacostraca > Decapoda > Palinuridae > Panulirus > Panulirus argus. The sequence continues at coordinate 13,214 of JAYMFT010071871.1, forward strand.
GAGAAGAGGTGGAGGAAGTGAAGTGCTTTAGATGCCTACGAGTGGACATGGTAGCGAATGGAACTTTGGAAATGGAAGTGAATCATAGAGTGGGGGAGGGGCGAAGGTTCTGGGAGCGCTGAAGAATGTGTGGAAAGAATGTTATCTGGGAGGCAAATATGGGTATGTTTGAAGCCATAGTACTCCCAACAATATTATATTGATGCAAGGCATGGGCTACATATAAGGCTGTGTGTAGGAGGGTGGGTGTGTTGGAAATGGAATGTTTGAGGACAGTATGTGGTGTGAGGTGGTTTGAACAAGTAAGTAACAAAAGAGTCAGAGAGAGGTGTAGCAATTAAAAGAGTGTGATTGAGAGGGCAGAAGAGTTTGTAAAAAAATGGTGTAGAGATATGGAGTGAATGAATGAGGAAAGTTTAAGAAAGAGGATATATATTTGTCAGAAGTGGAGGGGACAAGAAGAATTAGGAGGCCATATTGGAGATGGAGGGATGGACTGAAAAAGACCTCCAGCAATTGGGGCCTAAACATGCTGTAGGGTTAAAGGCATGCAAGGGTTAGACTGTATTGGAACGATGTGGTATACAGGGGTCAGCATGCTATCAGTGGACTGAACTAGAGCATGTGAAATGTCTATGGTGAACCATGGAAAGTTCCATGGCACCTAGATGTGGATAGGGAGCTTCAGTTTTGGTGCATTACGTATGACAGCTCGTGTATGGATGTGAGTGGATGTGGCCTTTCTTCATCTGATTCCTGGTGCTGCCTTGCTGATGCAGGGGGCAGTGCTCATGTGTGGGGAAGACGAGAATGTATATGTCATCTTTTTTCTTTTCCTTCATGCATTTCTGCTGTTTCCTGTGGGGCAGGATGGCATTGGGAATGGATGAAAGTGAGCAAATATGAATATGTACATGTGTATACATGTATGTGTATGTGTATGTATATGTATGTATATAAATATATATTTTTTTCATACTTATTCGCCATTTCCCGCATAAGTGAGGTAGTGTTAAGAACAGAGGACTGAGCCTTAGAGGGAAAATCTTCACTTGGCCCCCTTCTCCATTCCTTCTTTTGGAAAAGTAAAAACAGGAGGGGGGATTTCCAGCCCCCTGCTCCCTCCCCTTTTTAGTCACCTTTTACGACGCTTGGGAAGTATTCTTTCTCACCTATCCCCAGGGATTATATATATGTATATATATATATCCCAGGGGATAGGGGAGAAAGAATACTTCTCACGTATTCCCTGCGTGTCGTAATAGGTGACTAAAAGGAGAGGGAGCGGGGGGCTGGAAATCCTCCCCTCCTGTTTTCACTTTTCCAAAAGAAGGAACAGAGAAG
>JAYMFT010071893.1:0-14557 GCA_038088735.1 Panulirus argus
GGGAGAGAGAGAGGGAGAGAGAGAGAGAGAGAGAGAGAGAGAGAGAGAGAGAGAGAGACCGCTCACGACTCATTAGCAAACAAATTGAATCCGACTCCGGCAAAACAAGCTGGTTAACTACATTAACATCTGTACTAACATATATCTAACAGCGTTGTGGCAAAGCGTGATCTGCAATTCTGTTAAGTAACATCACTATGATTAAATTTAGGTAAGAAAAAAAAATTCGTGGTTTAAAAAAGAGCACAGTTAAAAATCGTGGTTTAATACGGTGTAAAAATCCAAGTTGAATACTGACGAAAAATCATAATTAAATACACAGCAAAATTTGGGGTCAGCAAACATCACTATTAAATACAATCTGTAATTCGTGTTTAAGTCCAGACATGTCCCCAGCCACACTGGTTGGTCGCCCCCGGTTCATCCAAGAGCAAATAACACTCCATCTGCGGGCAACATGACGGGCAGTTGTGGCTGGAGGTTAAGCTAATTCCATCACCAGCGTATTACAACCGGTACGTATACTCAACGGGCCCTGTCGCTCTGTTAATATAAACAGACAAGACTTCCTCCCAAACCCTCAAGGGACTCTCATCTCATTAACAAACTAATTACATTTAATCACAGACAAAACCACGGCGAAATTACTGAGGGAAGGGCCAGATACACTGCTCTAAATACCTCATTACGGCCGTGATACAGGCGCCCCGGCGACGCGAGCCACCAATTGGGGAAGCGGCTAGTGGGGAGGGATGGAGGGAGATAGTCGGTGCGGGAGGTGCAGTTGGAGAGGGAGGTGGGGAGCGGGCGGCGGGTGGTAGACCCTCCAGCGATCGCAGCAAAGCCCTTCATAACAGCCTTCCGCCAACACGGAGGCCAAAGATAACGTGCCGACCACCACTACCATCTTCCCCTCCTCCTCCTCCTCCTCCTCTGGGGTATCTCTCCTCAACTCCCCAGACTCTGGGGGAAAAAAAAAGAAAACCTTCCCTTCGCATATTTACGTAAAGAAAAAAAAAATGCCTTTAAGACTGATGAGGTAATTTCATAATATTTTCCAAATGGTTTCCTCGGGATCCACGCGGCTCAAGAGCTTCAGGGATGAGATCTCCCACGGCTCACACCTATGACCTCCTCCTCCTCCTCAGACCTCCGTGGCTTAACGCGGGTCCTCAGATGAGACCTCCTAGCTCACGCCCAGGTCCCTGGGAAGACCTCCCCCCCATCCCCCCGTGGCTCGCAGCTCCCGAGACGACGAGACCTCCAACCTTGTATGGACCCAGAGATCTCCCAGGAGGGCAAAGCTGAGAACAATTTCTCTGGGCGGTGTCTCGTCAGACTCCCAGGGCAGCCGAGATTTACGGGGCTGAGACTTCTGGGGCTTAGCTCTTACAGGTCCTAGTGTCTGCTGCCAGCAGGTCTCTTCCGCTCCGTCTGCTGCCTCCAAGGTCTAGCGCTGGCAGCCTCGACCACCCCTGCCATCTTGCCCATTCTTTATTATGCACTATGTAAAGAACGAGAGACCTTCCTCCGACCATAATTGGCGCAACTAAAGAGGAACTCCGTCCAACCAACCACGTTAAGACCAACTTCTGCCAAGCTGGCCCAAAACCAACTCCTGTCAGCCACGACCACGACCACCTCCTGTCAACCAGATCAAGAGCAACGCCGCCTTGTCAACCACGTTGAACACCGACTCCCGTCAGCCACGTCAGGGTCAAATCCTGTCAAGGCGGGGCAGGACCAGCCTGCAGGTTCTGAGCTCTGTGAACAAGGCTCATCCAATGGCTTTAAGCTTTCATCTCTTTTCCTCCTCATATTCCCCCATCTGTACCTAACTGCCACTTTCTATTTTCCCATCATCTTCCTCGCCCTTCTCCTAATTCCGTCTTCTTGTTCCTACACATCATCCTCCTCCTCCTCCTCCTCCTCTTGTCTTACTTTAAGAGGGGAAATAATAATACTCGCTCGTCCCAGCGCCCTCTGTTCGACAATACCGTGAACCACCGGAGCCTCAATTGGTCGTTAACACATCATTAGAGACAATGAGTGATTCTGTGGTAATTATCGTACCGGAGGACGGGTCCTGAGGCATCGCAAGAGAGGCACCCTGGGGAACGTTTGAGAGGCGCCGCAGAACTACACCGAGCAACGTTTGGCGATGCATAGCGGGGCCGCCCCGAGGGACGTTTGCGAAGTGTCCCTTGGGCGCACCGGGGCACCGAGTCGTCCACGACTCTTCCCTCGATGGTTGTGGAGCCACCGCCACAGATGCTCTATGGTCCAGCACGTACCTCGCCTACGAACATGTGATGCTGGATGACTACCACACACACACACAGGGGTCGTGCCAACATTCCCAAACACACTAGGAGGTCGTATCAACACCCACACACTGGGAGGTCGTACCCAAACACACACACACACACATACCAGGTCGTCGAACCAATATTGGTCGATCGTTACCAACAAACCACCACACTCATTTGGTCTCGGCCGAGGTGTGTGTGTGTGTGTGTGTGTGTGTGTGTGTGTGTGTGTAGGAGAGAGAGACGCGACCCCGGGGAGCGGAAGCCGGTAAAAACGGGTGTGGTCGTTAGCGGGGTACAAGTTGGGAATATTTGTCCCAGAAATGGCCACACTTAAAATTTTATGTGGCCCGAAGTTTGCCAGATGACAATTTGAAAGTCAAATTACAAGGAGAGTCAACCCCGGAGGGGCGGGGGGACGGGCCGCCGCCGCCCCATGAAAATTCGCCTTTAACAATTCCTCCTCCAAGCGCTGCTTCCAAGCGCACCGCCTACCGATAACCCGGTCCCCCAAAAAAATACTTTAAAAGCAAAATCGAATAGTGAATATACACATATACTTTCATACGATCGTATTAGTATACCTTCCGCGTCACTACGATTCATCATGCTTCCTGTAACTCCTACGAGTTGGGGGGGGGGGATAACTGGGCAACGTATGACTGCATCCTACGGCAGAAAACCCCGTCAGGAGCCTTCAGGTATCCTATAACCCTGCCCTGCCCAGGCAAATGCTCCCGCAATACTGGCCGGAACACAGACCCACCAATTACACTCGAGTCATACGCAGTGAAACAACGTAAAATAATCTGGACTTTCATAAATCTGGCCGGGCGGTTGTGATCCCTGGTTGTGATGGTCTCTCGTTGACGTAGGTCAGAGTCTTCATTCCTATGGGTAGTTCGGCCGCGCTCGATGGGTGGTGCCATCGCGTTTTCAAGCACCATACATACCCTCGCGTTCGAAGGGAGGACCACTACGTTAACGGGTTATACCCTCGTGCTCCAAGGGGTCGAACCACCGTGCTCAAAGGGGCCGTAAAATGGTGCTCAGAGGTCGAACGACCGTGCTCACCTGACGGTCGTCCCATCGTGCTCACACCACTGTGCTCAAAGGGCTTAACACATCGAGAAACTAAACCATCACAACATTAAAGACACGCAAACTATCCAATGACTTTAATATAAAAAAAAATCAAAAAAATGTACAGTGCAACGAAAACCCAACCAACTACACACACACACACACACACACGCAGTTCCCGAGCAACCGAGCCCAACACAGCCCGGCGCGATCCCTGCCGTGATAATTAGCATATCTTTGCATTTCCACCCAAAATCTTAAGGCGCTGGGAATCGCTTGCAGGGCATTAGTATGAAACCTGGTCGACAGACGCAAGGGAAGCATCGTACGGCAGCGACTCTTTAAGCATGTTAAAAAGACGTAAAAAAAAAAATAAAAGAGTATCTTTTTTTCTCTTTTTTTTTTTTCTTGGTGGTGGCTTTGAGGTTAGCTCACGACACGAGAGACAGAGAGACAGACAGAGACAAACAGACAGAGACAGACAGACAGATAGACAGACAGAGACAGACAGACAGACGCAGATACAGAAAGACAGACAGAGACCATACCGTAAAAGCATCACCATTACACTCACTCTGCTGTGCGTGTGTGTGTGTGTGTTCAGACCAGACCACGACACACACAACCATAACAAACACACTCACTCACTCACTCTCAAACACACACACACACACAAACAAACATACCCCACAGCATCGCGCCACTTTACAGTGAGGCCGTATCTTACGGCAGCGGGAGGATTATATTATATATATATATACATAACACACTGGGAGAAGAAGCATTATATGAAGCTATGCTGCGAGGTAAGATCACACACACACACACACACACACACACACACACACACTGGAGGGGGAGTGGGGTGGGGGAGGAGGAGGAGCAGGAGGAGAATATGACTCCTTGTGCTCCGGGCGGGGACAAAGGCAGCGAGCGGGCCCCAGGGAATCCCTCGCGCGGGTGAATACCGGCTTAAAATGACATTCCCGGAAAGACCTCAAACCCCGTAAAAGATGGCTTTAGAAGCCCCGAAAGAAAATGCTGGATTCCTGAGGTGAATCTCCCAGTTATCAGAGAAAAGGAGGAGGAATTTAAATATCTATTGATTCCCCACAGACACACGGACAGGCGGACATAGACACTCTCTCTCTCTCTCTCTCTTTTTTCGACCCACACTTCATCTAAGTCGTTCTCGTGGACTTCACATACACACACACACACACACACACACACACACACACACAATCCGACTCCTATGGACAAACATTTTGAAATACAATACGTTCCCTTCCGTCGTACGACCCCTCAACAACAGAAGCGTCGTCGCCGGCTTTATGAAAGTCCTTTCGAGACTTTCCGAGACTGCGAGGACTTTTCCCGGCATTTTACACGAAGCTGGATGGCATACAAGGGAGGGAGAGGGGGGGACAGAGGCCAGACTTGTGTCTTCCCTAACACCAACGTCTCATCTCAAATCTGTTTTGCTCCGGACTACAATGGTGTCAAATACCGTCTGCCAAGAGCCTGGACAGCTTACCTAATATCCTCTCTACCTATATTTCTATAACGGTACCTTTCCTCTTTCCCAGTATCCTCTGTATTTCTATGACAATGCATTTCATTCCAATTTTCTTTCATTCTTCGCGTTGCTTCCGTCTTTTGTTTAAAAAAAAGTTCTCGTTTTCTCTCTAATCTCTTCGTTTTCCGAGGTAATTCTAGCTTTCTTCTCCAGCGCTCAACGCTCCTCCTTCCGTCATACTTATCTTCTTTTTTTCTTCCTGTGAGCGCTTTAGTTTTTTTTTTTTCTCTCGCGGAGATAACGGACGATACGACTCCCTCTCCACCGGCCACTCTCGCGACGCGATAAAAAGCGTGAGGTAGCAGGCAGGCAGGCAGGCAGGCAGTCTCCCGGGCGCGCGCGCGCGCACACACACACACACACACAAGGTGCCTCAAGCGAAGGGAGACGACAACGGGTCGAGCGGACGTTGGCAGCTTCCTCGAAATGCGTCCACGATTCTGGTTCTCTCAGTCGTCCCAGCACACCCGCCGGGGGTGTGACGCCGCTCTCGGTCACGGTCGGGGGAGGGATGGAGGGCGGGAGGCGCTGTTTGTCACTGCGGGGCGTTTGCTTGTCGCGGTGAGGGAGGGAGGCGTTGAGTATAACAACAACCCACTGGGCGTTATAATGACGACTTAATCCCTCAATCACAACCATAATGACACTTATAAGTCTTCTGAATTACTTAACCTGCTGAGATCACTTTACGATAACACGACCTCTTGAGGATAATGAGAGAGTATATTAAAGTACTCTCTGCCCACGAGTACATAAGCACATATCTTAAACTTTGCGTACTAAAGAGAATTATAATTATCATCAACTTTTTAAGCATAATAAGTCAAATCATTTATCAAATCAATCACATTAACAACCACATCTTTAGGAACCAATAACAAGAAAACACTCTTAACCACAAGAACAACTCAATCCATTGGATAAAACACTCTTACGAGACAATAACAACTTCGTGAATATTTGATAACGACCTTTTGAACACACGCAATAACAATCCCCTTACACACGATAACGACAGAGGCCCTTGAGCACGCTTATCGCCCAACTACGAACGACCCAACACACACTGGCTCCACTTCTGTAGGTCAGGATAAGAGAAGGCACGCTGCCAACCCGGCGCCAGACGCGAATACCTATGGCTTGTGCCATCCCTCACGCCCCCACACACTGCCAAGCGATCTACTCCTCATCACACACGGCCGAGATGGAAGCGGATACGTATGGAAGCGAGAACGTATGGAAGCGGGTGCGTATCGAACCGGGTACGTGAGCGTGATTCCCTTCACATTATACAACAGCCACTCTATGCGCACCGACAAAATAACCTCATTATTTTCTTTCATATTTACTGGAAAGATTTACAGAAGCGAACCTAAAAATATATCCGACTTATATGCTTCAAATACGAAGATTTAATGATTCTGTTGAACGGTGACCCCTACATACGTATTCTACATATTCTTATCTACTTGAGAAGTTGATCTCATTCATAAGTCACTCGCTGATAAACAAATGGAAAGGGAACTCAAGTAACACATTCTTCTCCGTGTGTTTCCAAGCCTCTCTCTTGGCTAACACTCATCCGTCAACGTCCACATGTGAACGGGTCAGAGATCTGTCTCGAGTCTTGAAGTTTACCTAAGTTTATAATCACTTCAACTTCACAATCCTGTCTACCAGCTCCGTCCAGCATCCAGCTGTGACAAACTGCGACCATAACTTCGCTACCATGCCTGTTTCATACATGAAAACTCTATGATCGTCCACACACAGACCCTCCGCTCCTCCCTCCCTACCTCACTCACAACGGCTCCCACACCAGCCAGCGGCTCCAACTCGCTCCTTGTCCCCACGGCTCCTCCCCCTAGCACGCCGTGTTCGCATGCCGGGCACATGAATTACCGTCATCAAAGCGCGATTAACATAATGCGTCCCGGAGCTGTGGATAAGGAGGCTCTATATATGATCACTGCCCGACATCCCTGATTGGATTTTAATTAAAAGCTGCGTGGCGAGACGCCGCAACTATTCGGGCGCTGTAAGTTTATCATAATTAATCAAGTTTGTTAATGGGATAAGACGGAACTAGGTCATGCGAAGTCCCGGCAGTTCGCCGGCGAGGCACCAGGAGGCAGGTGTGTTCCTCCCCAATCAATGCGACGCATTTATACACAATATTCATATTTCCCTTTGAAAGAACAACTCACTTCATTTACAATTTTTTTCTTTTCCTGAGGACCTCCTTAGGTTCGACACCAGCACCGCCCGTAGTCAAGAGCTTCCAATACCAAGACCCTGAATTAATAACCTTGCGGAGGAGTCAACAATCCACAGTCATAACTTGAAGAACGAGTGTAACGAATGTGTATAAAAATGAGCAGGACTGCCTCGCTCGAGTGGGCGACCGGTCCACGAAAATGAATGAAAGCGTTAAAAAGTGATAGCGAGAGTTGGGGCGACTCAACCAACCACCCATCCACCCTCCTACTCCTCCTCCTTCCATCTACCTCCTCCTCCTCCTCCTCCTTCCTCCTCCTCCTTCCTCCTTCGGGAACTTGATGCCAGCCACCTCTGGCCCCTAGATTAAGACGTCCGCCTCTTCCCCCCCTCAGGAAATTAATTCACGCCACATAATTTCCCCTTCTGGTAATAATCGGGCGAGATAAAAGAAAAAAAAAACGGGGGCAGCTTTGCGATACGGCGCGAGGGTCACACGGGACTGACTGACTGACTGACGAACAGGGCCGACCACGAGACGCGCGTGAGAAGATCACCACAAACGAGACGCAGACACAGAAGGGGAGGCGAAGAGGGGGTTAACAAACACATGCAAACAAAAATGGCTGAATGCAAACGGGGGCAAAGCAACGAGACAGCTGATAATAACTGATAGCCAAAAGGAGATAAAAACACGTATGATATATAAAAAAAAAAATAAGAAATCATGGTTTGCAAACAAGGTACTTGGACACGGGGTTTGTAAGCTACAAACGCAGCGCGCGTATGGCGCAGACAACGCGCGTAAAACCTGCCTGACAAACACGGTGTGAGGAACGTCGCAAACTGGCCACACACACACACACACACACACACATGAAGCGTCTCCGACAATAAAAGACCGAAAGAGACAGTTGGACAGGCAGACGGGGGAGATGGGGGGGGGATCCTCATACCTCGGCAATTAAGTTCCACTTGGAGGTGTTCTCATTAGCGTGTAAGTGAGGCCAGGAACAGGGGCCGTTGAGGTGGGTAATGAAGCCAGCCAGCAAGCAAAGCCCTCACCACACACACACACACACCACAAAAAAAAAAAAAAAATCTGCAGCTTTTTCACGAGGGAAAAAAAAATAAATCCTTTCATCCCAGATTTCGGGCAAAAACTCCTAAACTCTCTCACCACTCTGCTGAACACCTACAGCGACCATGAATACTTATGGCGCTCCAGAACACCTGCAATACGTCACACGAACTATCACCTGAACAATATCATACATTAAGTCACCTGAGACGGCACGGGTATGTACTTCCTGGGCAAAGCCAGGTACCCAATTCGTCGACCAGCCCCGAGAGAGGATGAAAAGCTGGGTTGGCTGCGGACCGCCTGCCGCGACCAGGGTTCGAACCTATCATATCCAAGATGAAAAATACGCAAACCATCATTTCAAAAGAACCATAGAACCCTAAACATCTGTACACATGAAATAAAAATATATTCCAACACCTGCCCAAACAATTATCAATACTATCTTTTCCTATCACTATTAAATGCGAGACGTATTCACACCACGAAAAACCATGCGTCACTATCACACAGGCAGCGTATCTCGCCTCACCACACACGGCACCATCACAAGTCACCATCACGAACAATAACGCCAACAAAAAAGGTGTTGCTAAGTGTCGTTCATGGGATAAAGAGGGTGAAGGATTTGGGTTGAATTCCATCAACCCAATTGAGTTACTCTGGTTCATTCCTCTGCGTTTCTTACACTTTGCTTTCCTTGCAGCCCGAGATGGCCATGACCAGGGCAATCACAATCGCGTCACAGTCACACACGGAAAGTGAAACAAAAACTCAACGCGTCAATGCCATGCACATGTAGTACTGAGACACATGCAGCACGTCTCAATCACACTTTGGAATTACAGAATTATAGAAACTTGCATCACCTCACTTTAGCACACAGGTAGTATTGAAGACTTGCAATAAGGTCGAAGAACGCTCTATACCAGCTATAAAACCGTGACCCCTTGCCCCTGCGATGAAGCGCTAGCGTCCAGGCTTCACAGATCTCTCGTAATAATAATAATAATACCAAATCCCACACCTGAATCAACCCGCTAATTATGATGCATAATACATTCTCCTAAAACAGAATTGAATCCTCCATCCGCCATTAGCGCTCGCACCGGCATTGCCAGCCCGTCTCACTCCCTCACACGAGAGAGAATCACACCCTAATAACGGGCGAGAGAGAGAGAGAGAGAGAGAGAGAGAGAGAGAGAGAGAATCAGATCCCGAACCACCGCCGCTAAAGTAAGTCGTACTCAGACTCGGGCACCTGGAATGGAATTCAACCCTGCGTCTGAGAGCCCCTCAATAGCAACAGTTCTCAGGCCACTTAATTCCCGTGAAACAGACGTTCAAACTCTCTCTCTCTCTCTCTCTCTCTCTCTCTCTCTCTCTCTCTCTCTCTCTCTCTCTCGGTCATCGGGGAGGAGAATCAGATCGCATTTGATTACATCCGAGAGCGTCCTGCGCTGGCTCCTATCCATAGTACTGACTCGTGTGTGTGTGTGTGTCTGTTATACTGGTCCTCCCGTGTCGAGAGGGGTAACCATGGACTGGTGAAGGATACGGTATGTAACGAATGCCCTGTTGTACACATCTACCTGGTAAGGACTTCGCAGGATCAGTATATACACCAACAGGACGATTGCTCTTATTCGCACTCAGGTGATAAAGGAGTGTGGGAAGGCCAAGAATGAATGTATATATACGGGAGGAGTTCTCACTTAAGTTGTTAAACGCGAGGGGAAGATCGCCAGACCATTACCGTATGACGGTGGTGCCCTCACACACACACACACACACACACACACACACACGAGAGGAGGAGGAGAAAGGAGGCCAGTGAGGATCGGTTTACGGATATCAGGAGTGCCGAAGCACGGGCTAGCGATGCCAGACATAGTTTGCTGAGCTTTGAAGCCCCAAACATTGACAGGTGTTCGGGGATGTTTGCCTCGTAGACACACACACACACACACACACACACACGCACACGCACGCACACACACACACACACGGACACACACAGCCAGTATATACCCCACTAAGACCGAGAATGAGTGGGGTTCACATCTGCATCAGTAATTCCGGTGATTGGCCTCGCGGAAAAGGCCGCGACAGGCGGCGTGCGGTTTCCTGAATCCTTAATCAGTACAACTGTGGCGGGCTGTTGTGTCCGTACTGCAGCCTCTCTAAGACGAGATACAAAATGCCCGGTACAGAAATGTATACGTCTTAGTCCCGATGGAAGCACATTATATATACATTACTGTCAAAGGCTAAAAGAAAAAAAAAACAATAAAAAACTATGCAATCGGAAAAAACCTATTTTTTTTTTAAATACGATGCATAATACAAGGAAAAAAGCAATCCGATCGTGACAAAATACAATGCAGTGAAACAGTCAACGCATTCGTTCACATGTTTACCGCAATATAGACGTTTTAAACGCTTTCATGAATCGCAAAACATGGCGTTTTTTCTTTTTTCAACCATTTTTTTTAAAAGAATAACACCTTCAATTATTCGGGATAACCACCAGATGGAAGCGACTCCAACAAAGAGTTCCCGTCCAGGGTTGGGAAAGAGGCCGAGGTGTTCAAAGGTAGGTGTGTATGTGTGTGTGTGTGTGTGTGTGTGTGTGTGTAACCAACCAGTAGTCTCTAGGCACCTGTATAGCCGAGCACACAAGACTCGTGGAAGATAAGCGGTGGAAGATAAGCGTCCGGACCGCTTTGTACTTTGGACTCCAATAAATTACGGTACTTGGCCCTAACAGTGAAAGAACGCGGGCTTAATCCATTATGATGCGTGTCTCTTCCGTGTTCCTAGTCCTGTTTATGGTGTCCAAAAGGAGATGGGCACTTGAGAGATGGTCACTGTTTGAGAGAGAGAGAGAGAGAGAGAGAGAGAGAGAGAGAGAGAGAGAGAGAGAGAGAGAGAGAGACCTGTTCAAGTGAAGGCTCTATTAGAGTCAAGCGCACTCAATGACCCAACTAAGAGCTCTCGTCTAACGAAGGCTCTATTAAAGTTAAGCGTCCTCAATGACCCGAGCAAAGAGCTCTGTTAGAGCACAGGTTCTATTAAAGTCAGGCGTCCTCTACGACCCGAGCAAGAGCTCTCTTCTAACGAAGGTTCTATTAAAGTCAAGCGTCCTCAATGACCCAGGAAAAGAGTTCTGTCCAAACGAAGGTTTATCCCCAGAGGTCAGCGTTCAGGTGAGGAGGGGCGAGGCAGGATGTGGAGAGCATCCAGTCATACGATGCCCTTTACTCTCTCCTCTGGAAACAATTTAGGGTAATCCTTTCTTCGTCACACTTGCGGGGCTTGGTGTGAGAAGCGATCAGTTGCATAAGGAAGGTAACGTGGGATAAAAGCCCGCTGGAAAAAAAAATGACACAAATTCTTCATCACTTTTTAAAGGCATTTTGTGCGTGTTTGACAAACCCACGCCAGGAACCCAGTCTTTGTCTTTGACCGTGACCTCAATTAAGGACTGGGCGGATGACTGGCCTGGTTGTGGGTTGGATGACCGGACCAGGATTCAAACCCGAACCCGTGATTTACTGGCGCCGACACCAACCAGCGAACCTACCATATCAAAATACAGTAAGCCAGTTATGTAGGCCCAGGATCCCTTTTATGAGGCTCCAGTAGTCACAGCCGCAAACCTCAACCATATTCCAAACAACGACCGATATTCCAAACACCAACCACACTTCCAGAAATCATCAACCACTCTTCCAGACACCAACGACACTTCCAGGCATCAACCACACTTCCAGACACCAACGACACCTCCAGACATAACGACACTTCCGGGCATCATCAACCACACTTCCAGGAACCAACGACAATTCCAGACATCAAGGACACTTCCAGATACCAACCGCACTTCCAGACCAACGACACTTCCCCCCCAAAAAAAAATCTTCACTTCTAAACACCAACAACCACACTTCCAGACGGACACCAACCACACTTCCATACGGATACCAACCGCACCTCCAGACCCCAACCACAGTTCCATACGGACACCAACAGCACCTCCAGACACCAACCACACTTCCAGACAACCAACTACAATACCCAAAATAGCCCACAAAACTCCTCCCCAGCCGCGTAAGCTAAGTGGGGAAAGGGAGGTTCTAAAAAGGCCTCCTCCCTTGTGATGCTGCAGGTTTTCGTCAGCCGTGTATAATGACCCCACCTCCCTGGGGGAAGCGCCGTAAATGCTAGAGAAAAGATATACAGAAAGGACTGGCATGTGAGACCCCCCGCCCTCAGCCCTCTTTCTTTAACCCCGGCTGGAGGAGAGACTTAGCTTTCAACAGCTGGGCCTGGGAGATAATGGATGGTGGTTCACGGCTAATAGGAGGTGGTGGTAGTTCTTAACAAGTGTCTGGTAGATGGTTCTCTTTTTGTCAATGGGCAGCATCTATTAACAGTCTACACAGAAAGAGGTGGGGTGTCTGAGGCACCAAAGGGCAACGGATGTGAACAGGCGAAGGCTGCTAACAGGAAGCCGCTGCTCCCGTTAACGGTGCGCAATTCCTGACGTAGAGCAAAAAGGGATGGTTGATGCTTATTGGACTGGGTTTTGGGGAGTGGCTACCACTGGCAGAGCAGGGTACATGGACTTGGGGTGGGTGAGGCCTATTGCAGTATATACTCTTCAATCTTAAAAACCCGAAGGTTAAAGGTGACAGGATTATACGTTAGGGGTCATCTACAAAAAAACACACACACACACACACACGTATACATACACAAATATATGCGCAAGGATACACACACACACACACACACACACACATATACACACACACTCGCACACATACTACATATAAACATACATACGTATACGAACACATTGCAGAAACGCAAGATAAAACTCTCGAGCACAAACCTAAGGTTCTCTCTCTCTCTCTCTCTCTCTCTCTCTCTCTCTCTCTCTCTCTCTCTCTCTCACACACACTTTTCCCCATAAGTACAAACACACAGTAAATAAAAACGATATAGTCAAGGGTCTGACCAAATACTCTCACTAGAGCCGTAAAAAAAAAAAATAAAGAGCACCGAATCCAACGTTAGTTACTTCCGCAAACGAACCATAGTGTAGGTTGGTAGGTCGGTAGGTAGGTAGGTAGGTGCGCCGGGCATTAGGCTGAGCGCCGCTGGTACCAATGCCCGCGGCGCGAGGCCTGGTATGGTTCCTCCCTCGCCAGAGCCCAGTCAAGGAAGCCACTCTGTGAAATGACCCTCGATTCACTGGATTAGCAAGACTTATCCTCTTTGTAGGTTTTAATTATAGAGTATTAGGCCTGAAGCCTATTGGAACCGGAGCGTTGGAAATGGGATTACGACAAGATTTGGGGAGGCAGAAGCACTGGCAGGGAGAGAGGTAGGGAGGGAGGGAGGGAGGGAGGGGCTGCAGCATGGGGATTCATCTGAATATTACGGAATATTGAAACTGAAATCCCATTAAACCAGATAGTTTTAAATTGGGACGAAAGTAATATCCCGGCAAGCAAACCTTACGGTTAATAAAAGCCAAATTTAAATCTTTTTTAAAGACATTAACTTAAAATTTTGAACACTGAACTGGATTTAGATAAATTACCATAAATTATCCACGAGAACACGATACATTAACGTGGTCGAAAAATATTGCAAAACATGTAACTCAAACAAAGAAAAGATATGGAGAACAGAGACTTAATTTACATCCACCACATCCCCAAAGGCCCACGGAACCAGCAAGGATCTAAAAAAAATCATAATTGAGTTACGTGTTTCAAACACAGAGGAAATCCAATGGGCCTTAAATGCGGCAACAGTGACCACACAAAAAATATAATCGAAGGAAAACAGACAGCGGCACCTCAGCTTAAAGAGACACGCTTGATGAAGCCTGAGGTCACTTCCTATACTTGATTAGCACCCAACTCAAACTCGTGCTCAGAGCAACAGTTAAATGAAGATCTTAACAAAACTTGCAGGACGAAGCCTTGAGATTTCCTACCTGCCATATACATCCATACGCCTAAAATACGCAAAAAAAGAAAAAATAATAATACAATTCCTCTCAAGACTACACAGAAGAGCAACTACAATCTGGGAGAAGCTGGAGTAGAGAGATGACAGTATCATACACACGTTTCAAAGTCTTCATCAAACCACGACAGGGGAACATAAATGATTTTCCAGTTACGAGAGTCGAACTGATGAGGAAATACCTTCATCAATATCCTGAATATTTTCATATACAGATGTGGAGATAATGAGGTGTTG
>JAYMFT010071904.1:0-28895 GCA_038088735.1 Panulirus argus
ATTCATGCATATTCGCCATTTCCCGCATTAGCGAGGTAGCGTTAAGAACAGAGGACATTTACCCCAGGCGCTCCTGCAGCTTCAAGGCTATGCTACACTCTGTAGCAGGGGCAGGTTGGACTCCTTTGACGCTAGAAGCTCATGAACGAAACTGTACACTGTTTATTTCACTCGCGGTGTAGATTATATTTTGCATATTTGCTTGGTTTTGAAATGGAAATCAAAGGAAGTTTAAAACAAATCTATTTCATAAATAGATTTATTAACTAACTTCGAATCAAACTAATGTAACGATCGATCCTCTTCTTGAGGCGAGCGGTCTTCCTTTAGAATGACCTAACACGCTGGGCGGGACCACGTCACTGGAGGACTCGGAGCGATAAGCGGCACACGCTATTGCCTGATGCCGTGCAGACCGCCCACCACACACACTGTTCAAGCTACACTCACACACTGACTACATCCGTGTGTTACGGAGTGCATATTATTATCAGTATCTTTACTATCATTATTGTCATTATTTTTTTTTACTGTAAGTGGCGCCACGTCTGACCCCGCTGAGGAGTCCACCACCGGCGTGATAACATTCTTCAGCTTAATCCTGCCCGTTAGGGTCCAACAGTGGCAGATATTCGTGGAAGACTTGAAACCACTGTCAAAACTTGGTTCTGATAGGCAAAACCCGATGATTTCTCAAGCTTAATTAGTGACTTCAATGGTTGCCTGATTCGCCCAAATTAATGACGAAAATTAATGAGCAGGTTGGAAATTGACCTTTGATGGGAGAGATGATGACTAGTCTGTGAAGACCTGGTAAAGAGAAATTCTTTAATTGTGATGATTTGGGGAGATAAATGAGCCTCGCTGGGGATTCATTTGGAGGTGAAAGTCTCTGGGCGATTGGAAGCTTCGGCATCATTTATTACGCCTTGCCCTGAACCCGTTGTTTGGATCCTCAACTCTAATTGATGGAGAGTTCTTAAGGCTGTTTACGGCACGTCAACCTTCCATTAATTTTGGATGCTAATTATAGGATCCATTGACCTTAGTAAATTTCAATAACCATTAGTTAACTGATCACTTGGAAGCCAACCCATCATGATAACTGTAGGTACTTTTTTTTATAGAGAAATATGATGATGACGCTGTCGACCGTCGATACTCAAACAAGATTTTGCATGTGAGGAGAGAACAGTTTATTTTGTATCTAATAACCATAAAACACCTTATGGAAATACCTCATGTCTAAGACTATAGAGAAATATGCAGGGATAATGCCTTAAATATCTTCCTGTATGACGCCAACGTTCGTATGACGTTCATCAGCAGGTTTCGTTCCAACGCTTCCCTTATGATGAACAATTCTCTATATGTAGACATCTCTTCTACAGCCATAATGAATGTTCCGAGATATTCCGGTGTTAATTGGTGATTTCTCAGCAACAGCTGTTGATGCTACAGTGCATGTTGAAGTCCTTCTTTGGTGACTGCGTGGATTAAATGGAACTTTCTCTTAAGCAGAACTTCCTCACTCATAGCTCTTCAGCCAAGTACCTTAGCCATACTTTCTCAGTGACACCTTATCAGCTACAGTTCCTCAGCAACACTTCCTCATCTACGCTACTTCAATCACAGATCCTTAGACACATTGATCGGCCTAAAATCTGATAATCTTTAATGTTCATTTTGCAAGACCTCATTAGTACTTGAAACCACAGAATTAATAGGTGCAATAAAGGTTGGGCAAATAATATTCTAGGCCTCGCAGTTAAGTCATTCGAATTCATGTCAAAGAAACTAATCCTCTCTCTTTACTATTCCGCCTTGAGTACTGTATTCAGCTTTGATGAACCCAATTGACCAAAAGACACAGACAGATAGAATACAAAGATGAGCTACCAAGATCATTCCAAAACTGGGAAGTAAATCCTGCGAAAGCCAGTTGGAAGATGTGAGCATTTTAGCTTACGAAAGTGAAAGTTAAGAGTTGATTTGCTGCAGGCATTCAGAATCATCTACAGCTTTGTCAACTTCCTCTAAGCAGATATGTCTGAATTCACTCGTAGGAGTGGTTTAGCATTCTATTTGCAGTGAGGCAAAGTGTAATTTCTTCAACAGGATTACTGACATGGGGAATCATATACCAACTCGAGCAGTTGAAAGTGCAACTGTAGATGCGTTTATGATCAGGCTTGGCAGTTAAAATGATGACAGTAAAATCCATAACTCTACTAATCCTCTCGAGTTGTAAGAAACCCACAGATACACGTATTACATATAAAGCGAGAGAGAGAGAGAGAGAGAGAGAGAGAGATAGTGTGTGATGATGAAATACATGATGAGTGAGAGCAACGTTCCTGAGTTGAGTCTCAATAGAGGATGAAAATTTTTCCCTAAGAGTTTTCCTTTTTACTAATCCTTCCTTTTTATCCCTTTACTCCCTCGCCTGCGTATGGGACGTTTTGAAAAATGCCTTCTATATGGAGAGATAGTCCCGTCACTGCTGGCTTCAAGAGGCCATGCCAATAGTGGCACACCATCCAGGATGAATATGTCTATGTTCGGATGGTTATGTGGCAGGCACAGCTGATAGCGTTGCAAACACCAGCTGGTATTGCCAACGGCACTGATAGGAATGCCAGATACTCAAGAGTCAAAATTGGCTACGCTTAAGACATAACTGGAAGCGCATCTGAGGCAGTTTTGACACGACAGACACAATTGTGACACCAGTGACACAGTTTTGGTGCCGAAGACACAGTTTGGGCGCCACAGACATAACTGATAAACGCCAGGAACACTACAGGCAGACACAACTGGTAATGCAACACTTAACTGGCAACTGCTACCACCTTCAGCATAGATGACAGCATTAAACACACAACTGGAAATATTTCAGACACGTTAAGATTTTGCTCCCTTCCCTTCTGGTAAGAACAACAAGGCAGCTGGCGGCAACACCAAGGCAGCTGGGGGTAACACCAAGGCAGCTGTTTACAACACTAAGGCATCTGGAAACACTGCCTTGGAAACTCCACATTACTGAAATAGCTAATTCTGCCTTTAAGAAACTGGGATTCCTGTTCAGATATCGAAATTCATTTTCTTCCGAAGAGTTGCTCCGTTTATACAAAGGAATATTCTGTCCTTTTATGGAGTACTGCTCTCACATCTGGGATGGTTCTAGCTTTGTATCCTTACTTGATGGAGTTAAGTTGAAAGTGGTCCGACTTATCACCTTTCCCAAGCTAACTTCAAAACCTGACTCACTTGCCGTACGCCGCAATGTTGGTTCGCTTTCCCTCTTCTATAGGTATTACTTTGGATTTTGCTCCCGAGAGCTGGCTGCTTGTGTGCCCCCACCATTAGCTAGAACACGCAACACTCGTCAAGCTGCTGCGTCACATGATTTCTGTGTGGCCGTTGGCAACTTAAGGATGGACCGTTTTGACAACTTCTTTTCTTACACCTCGGAGCTTTTGAACTCTCTATCGTCTCATGTCTTTCCCAGTAACTTTGACCTGGCACTTTTTAAAAGTCAGGTTTTCACTTCCTCCTTGCTGTTGACTTTTTGTCTTTGACTGGAGCCTCTAACTTAAAAAAAGATAGATAAAGGGATAGAATAAAATACCTGGTGGCAACATCAAGGGAGTTGATGGCAACACTAGGGTAGTTAGTGGGAACAATAAGACAATGGGTGGCAACAACAAGGCAGCAACTTACAGCACTAAGCCAGGTAATGGCAACAGCAAGGCAGTTGATGGCAACACTAAGGCAACTGGTGGAAACACTAAGGTAATGGGTGGCAACATCAGGGCAGCTGACGACAGCACCAAGGCAGCTGTTGACGCCAAAGAAGACACCCACCCCGACCGTGTCGTGATGATTCCGCGACCCTGTGTAAACATGACACAACTGGGTTTTTAATTCACACGTGGCCGAGGTCTTATCAAGTTGTCTAGGACACACACACGTAGAGCCGGTGGTGACAAGGCTGGGAAAAGAAAAAGAAAGAAGGTGGAAGTTAAGAAAAAGATGATATTATTCCCCTGGTTCTTTCCTGAAACAAGGGGAGGATAATGTGGGGTATTTTGGTCGTCGACTGAACCTGCTGGTGTAACACTGTCCTCGGTAGACGTCAGTCAATCAAAAATGATGTAAAATCTCATCGAGTGTAGTTTACTTTGTCGCTTTGTGTTATCATTTCACAGTGATCTACTCTTACAATGGCAAGACTTCCGGCAGAACATTAGCAAGAAATGGGGAAAGGGTGACTGCTGGATGAAAGATAAGGGCGTGAGAGAAATGAACTGTCTATAGTGCGCCTCTCCATGAAGGTGATTCTCACAATCTAGTTAATATCATACCAGTGATGAAAAGGTTGTCGATACCCCTGGCCTGTGTCTTGTACTCGGAAGCGAAGTTTCTTACTCACCCATCAGTCAGATACCAACAGTTACCACCGTTCTTGACGTACGCTCTCGGCAACCTTGGCTACGTGTCGTAAATAGGCTCTGTGAGGATATCAGTCAAGTACCCATGACGTCAAAACAGAAGGAAGTAACAAAGAAAGACAAGTAAGTATCATTACTTGGGATGATTTCTGAATATACAAAGATTTTGGGATGAACAGCACAATGTCCCAGTCACTCAAAAAGCGGATAATGACAGAAACGTATGTGGAGGGAACAGAAAACAATAAACAACAGAGGGTGATTCAGTCGTGCGCTCTTCAGGGAATGATATACGAGGCCACTCCAGGACCCTCACCTGCACCCATGAAGCACCGTCAGTGAAGCGAACACAAACCCGGAAACATTCTCCAGGTTCTCTTGTATGTGTAACTCAAACATCGCAGGAGAGAACTTTTCTTTTACAGAGAGACGCCATACCGAACGATGCCTCAGATAACACAGCAAACACATGTCCTTTAGGTTTATCAAACTTTTATTATGGATATTCAGTGAAGAAGGCATTGGATATACAGTATAACGTGCACCTATCTGTCTGACGGTTCTTAGTCCATTTTACGAATAGTATCTTACAGAGCAAAACACAATTTTAACAAAGCAGAGTGGCAAGTCAGTCGTAACGTCTAGAAAAGACAAAACCTATATATAGATACTTGTAAGCGATAAGATCTTTCGACCTGATTTGTGTCTAGTTATTCAGCCTGCGGTAAACAAACCTACGAAAATAAGTAAACAAACAAGCCAACACGGAGAATGCACACACACACACACACACACACACACACACACACACACACACACACACTATAAATCTCCAATGTTGGCTGTTAAGTATCTCCTTGTGGCCAAGGAACGAACCTCGCGAAGTACAACAGGGGAAGTGCACCCATCTAAATCGTACCGTATAAGGTACATCAGGGGAGGTACATCTATCTAGAAGTTACCGTTCAAGGTGTAGCAAGGGAAATGCACTTATCTTGAACGTACCGTACACGGTACAAGAGCGGAAGTGCACCTATCTGGAACACATTTTACGAGGTACAGCAGGGGAGGCGCACCTTTCTTGTAAGTACCGCGCGAAATACAACTTGAAAAGTGAATCTTTGAGGACCGTACATGCATTAAACGAGGTACGACTAGGGAAGTGCCCCTACGAGGAAAGACCAAGGCAAACATACTGTTGGAAAAGGTCTGCTGTAACACATTCATAGTAAAAGGAAAATATGTGCCAATGCTTACAAGGCCAAAGTGGTGGAACATTGAAGTAGAGTTACTTTTTGCTTGAAAGAATAAATCAAAACTCAAAGAAAACAGTAACAACACGAAATACTATAAAAAAAAAAAATTATACATCAAAGCAAAAAATCAGTATGAAACGTATATTGTTGAAAATAACAAAAGAAACCCTAGAAAATTTTATGATTACGTCAGAAGCATCAGTTACAGAAAACGATGACTTGGTTCAAGAAAATGAAGCCAAGACAAAGATCTCAAAATTTATTTTTCTTTTACATCCGTATTTGCCACTGAAGACACAGCCCATGTTCCAGATCCAGCCCCATTACTAGGAGAGAACATTCTGCAACATCCTGACACACAAGTTCAAGATATACTATCGGCGATCAATTGACTGAAGGCCAAGAAAACAGCAGACCCTGACAAGCTTTAACCTAGAACAAGGAAAGAAGATAAAAGTGAGATTGTTAATCTCTCGACTATATTTTTTTCCAGTGCCACTTGCTGCAGAAGGCTCCAGAGGAATGGAAGTTTGCTAATGTAGCACCGATTTTCACAAAATGTGATAAGCCCCTGCCCAAAAATTATCGCACTATTAGCTTAACGTCCGTGCTATAAACGCGTGAAATCTGTCTTTCATGACAAAACTAAATCTTCAAGAGGACCACCACTTAATTCGGAGATTCTCAATCAAGGTTTTTGACGAAATCGTTCGTTTCTGGCAAGTCTGCTTCATTTATGTTATAATGAACAAGCGTGATGAAAGTAAAGTGGTATAGATAAATATTTATGTAGTCAAATTGTTAGTGTGACAATCGTTAGCGAGAGTGTATGCGTAGGCGCAAGAACGGGAAGGCAAGTTACGGTATGAATTCCGTTGAGCAGCACAGCATGAAGAAGGAAAAAGACCAAGGTGACCTAAAGCCAAAATAAGCCGTGCAAAGAAGCAGTAAAAAAAGACGAACAAAATGTTTTGGATTGACAGGAATTTAAGTCAAAGAAAACAATTCATTCTCTTTACAACCCACTAGTGCATCCCTACCTTGAATATTGTACTCAATCGTTGTCATCCAGCTTGAAAATATAAGGACAGAATGAAGACAGTGAGTTACCAAGATGAAACGAATACTGAGATCCGAATAAACTGTAACTTATTTAACTTAGAAACGAGAAAGCTAAGAGATGACCTGATGCAGGTACTCAAAGCTATCAAACGCTTTGATAATATCGTAATAAACAATTATTTAAGGATAGGTTTGCCTGATTTCATTCGTAGTAATGGATACAAACTCGTGGGCAACGGTTTACTTCGAATTAAGAAAAGTACTTTTTTTTCAACAGATTTATAAACATATAGATCGATTTACCAAATAGAGAAACTGAAAGCAGCGTCAGAGTTACGTTTGGGAAAAGACTTAACGAAATATACTTCGCTTCAAATCCATGACTGACATTATTTGTGCCTCCTTAGTTGCATACACATTTACAGATATTTGTCTTTAAGTCATCTGTTTGCTTTTCTGACCTCGCCACACTAATGTCTGTTTCTGATCCCCAGCTGCTACCGAAAACAACTTGAAAAAACAGTGATTCATCTCTGTCTGTATTCCTTTGTATCGTAAATGCAACAGTAGCAGCGCACTCTCTGGAACGTACCGTGCCAGTTACAACTGGAGAAGAGTAACTGCCTGGAACGTAAAAGGTGAGGTACAGTTGGAGAAGAGCGCCCGTCTGTAACGTACCGTATGTGGTAAAACAGTATAGCAGACCTATGGGTACGTACCGTATGAGTTACGACCAGGGGAGTGAGGCGCGTACCGTGCGAGGTACGACAGGGGAAGTGCACCTGTCTTTGATCCCTCGCATAATGTCCTGACGTGGTGTAGCCGGTGATCACGAATGCTCTGATTGGCTACTTATTCTGATAGATGAGCTGGCCTAATCATTAGAGATAATCAGATAAGGAGGTGTAGCCATCAGCGGTAGGCTGAGGATAACAAGTTGTCCTGAAGATTATTCAGAGCAACACTCCTTTTGATGTTACGATTATTACGAGGACCATCGGTGACATCATGAAATATGCCCTGGGAATAATGATCACAATCCATGCTTATCTAGATTTATATTTCTTAAACGGAATAAGTTTCCTCTCCTTGGAGACACGGACGGAGATGTCTATACGACGAGGCAAAAACATGGTCCAGAAATTTGACCGCGAGGTAGAGGCGAGTTTTGTCATTAATTATTGTTAAGGGGGTGAGGCTTCTGATGGCCTCCGATACCCATGCACTTTATATGATCTGGCGACGGCCGGGATGTGATTGATGAAATAGCCAGGTTGCCGCCATAAGCGGTTTAACGAGACGTTCAGCTTTCAGCAACAGCCGGATCACAGGTCAGCGAGATGGTTAATGAGGAAGACCAGATGTACTCCTCGATTGCTGGGGGCTTGTTGACCCCCAGCGTGTGGTGATAACCCACGTATCCTCCAAGGCATTATACTCCAACACCCGCGTCCAACCTGTGTGTCGCCTACAGCATTATACTCCGTCTGACCGCTGTTGAATCATCTCCAAAACGGTTCTGCTCCAACACCCGCTTACTGTTCGTCCTCCCCACCACAATATACCAATATCCACCGTGTTTCGTCTCCACCATTACCCAGCACCCGCTTACTGCGCATTATCTCCGACTCTATGCCCCACCATATGTGTAATTTGTCCAACGCCATCCATTATGCTCTACCACATGTCTGCTGTTTGCATTGCCCGTCATTATGCTCAAACGCTCTCATTCTGTGCCGTACTTAACAACTTATATCCCACGACTCACCCTCTCTGTATCTTGGCAACCAAAATGCTCCGTCACCCGCTCGCTGTGCATCATACCTTACCATTATGCTCTTACACATTCCTAATGCGTGTTGTGCCAACCAACATGCTCCAGCTCCCGTTGATTTTAGTCCCATCCACCATTATGCTCCGATATCCAGCGACTCTGTCGTCCCTCCCATTATGTTCCAAGTTGTGTTGCGTTTCTTTTTCCTCGAAATGCTCCAACACCTTCCACTACCAGGCTTCTTCATTACTTTACACCGTCGACAACAATGTTTCAGAGTCATAACCGAGCTCCAAAACCCATCTGTCGTTTGTCTTTCAAGCCAATATGCTCCACTTTTTTGCTGTTTCCGTCTACGCAGTGCATTACCATTCCTCACTGACATTACCCTCAAAATCTCAACCATTAAGCGTCTTCGCCAGCATAACGATCAATAGACCACTTGTGTATTATCCCTACCATTACATTCTAAGGCCCATTAAGGTTGTCATTCCTACTTTCATGCATCAACTTCTGTCCAATGTATGTAGTACTCATCCTTATGTCCCAACACCCATCCACCATGTCTTCTCCATCCTTATACTCCAACACCCACCCTTTTTCTGTTGTCCCCACCATTATTTGTAAGCAACCAATGACGTGATGTTATCTCCTCTACTGGGCCACAGCGCTTCAGCGCTCATACATTGATTGTCGTCTGATTACAGTTCCACATGACTTGCTCCAACATCCATCCACTAATTGTCATTTCCTCCTCTGTGTTACAGCATTTGTGCCACCACTTCGTCCCCGCCTTTATGTTCCTTCACTCATCCAGTGGGTGTCTTACCTATCACTATTCTCCAGCACTTGCCATACCCTAACATCATGCCTCAGCACTCCTGTGTACCAGCGTCACCATGATCCTCCAAAATACACCCGGTAACTGTCGTTTCCGTCTTTATGCTCCAAGACGCGCCAGTCATGTAATCTACAAACCGTTCTGAAAATCTTGCGGTGGGTCTAAAGTTACAGTCATGTCCCAGTACATATAACCAAGTACCAGTCCTTACCACAGTGCTTAGAAACAAAGCCTACCATACATCGACACCACAACCATGACCCGACCCAGCTTACACCAGCAGTCGGCGTTAACGATGAATGTGCGTTCTAAAATGTCTACTATGAAAGCTAACTAAACTTCCTTACACTTCACCATTTTCTGTGCTGTGTGATGTGGTTGTAGAGTCCGGAGGAAGCCTGTCAAAATTCTTTGAGAAATGTATGAGACTGTTATATGTGAGGCTAACTGGGAAGGCTACGCAGTGTGCAGAGAAATGCTAGTCAGAATGTCACAGTTAATAAGGAAATGAGACAGAAATATCAAACCAGCGTGGAAAAGATATACACAGGATGTTAATGGCATGAAAATCAAGTTTAGTATAGGGGAATATTGTAGGTGGTGTGACCTACTGCAAGTACGTGCAACTGACTCATAACAGTATTATACTCCATATGAATTGTCCCGGGAAACGACTGTTCTCAGTAAATTACTCCATCACATCATCGGCAGCGACCACCACGCGCTGAAACCTAACATCATCTCCAGGTTCCATTCATAATGATTTCTTTCTTGACTGGAAGATATATCTTTGTTCCTTTCGTAATCCGAACTTCGCATGAAGAACGCACAAGGAGGAACTTGTAGATATCAGTGATAGGAAGTGCCACGACGTAACAAAACGACCAACCCCACAACATCAGTGGAAAATAACACCTGAAGAAGAAGGCGAAGAAGAGCAACGTGCCGTGCGGTCCAGTCAAGATGTGCACAACTCCAGGTGATAGTGAGGTAGGAAAATATACCAGCGTAACACTTGAGGCTGCTCAAGGAAATTATTTAATGGAATATTGCCAGTGCAATAAAACTAATGAACCTCACCCGACCCCAACCGACTCACCGAAGTAAGGAACGAATTAAATGGTTTGATTTCGCAGATTCTGAAAAATAATACCCTATTTCCATCTATATTACAGTATTTCTTCCACGCGTAGCGTAATAGGCAGCATTTTGGACTTCTCTAAACTGTATTGATAACTGGTCTGTATAACCGCTTGTCACTTCAGATTCTTTTCTGTGGTCTTCCTCAAGACTTTTACCTTAAGGTTCACAAAGTTAATTTTCTTTGCAACAGACATTAAATATCCAATTATGACATTACCGCATCATCAACTCCAGCATCTGGACGACCACAGGTATTCCGTTCGTATTGATACAACAACTTGGAGATGAATTACGTTACTGAAAATGAAGTCTTACTTGCTACCTGATCTGTTGTGGTTCTGGAAATTAGGGAAATTGTAATTTGTGTCATGCAATTAGAATCATGACATACAAGAAATCATGAAATTATGTTGGCGAAATAATGTAAAACTTTTGAGGAAAAAGCTACATTTCAGGATCCTCTTCAACTTCAGGACACCCTTTTTAACTGAAATATCCCAGTGTACTTCTACATATCAACATATTAATGTGAGTATCCATGTTAAGTCTGTCGTATGTGTTCTAAATGTTTTGGTGAAGATAGTGGTGGAGGAGGAGAAATTATCTGTATCCTACTGTGGTAAAGATACTGTTAGAGGAAGGGACGGCTGTGTCAGGAACGATGGAAACCCTGATGCATTTATAAAAAATGAAGAATACACAGAGATAGATATTATATTACGTATAGGAGAACGATAGAAACGTCGCAATGTTCAAGGCAACCCAGTAATGAATATTCGTTGTAGGTCTAGCGCGTTGTGTTGGAAGCTAACCGAAGTGACAGAGTGACTTGACCTCTCATCTGAGCAGTCATAAATGCTTGCTAGAATTATGGGCCGTCCAACAAGGCAGCGGAGTCGTGTTCGTCTCAACAAAGCCTAATGGTTGTCTTAAAAACTAAGACAAATGTTGAGTTCGTTTAAAAAGAGCCTAGGCAATTTGGAGCTCAGGGAGTCATTTGGTTGTCTGAACAAGACCAATAAGTACTGTTGTCGTTTTAGCGTGGCCAGGAATTCATTTGCTTTAAGTAAGATGGCCGAGAAGTGATGTGGTCGTCTTAAAGTATCCGGCAAGTAAAGTGGTTGTTTTGACATGTTTGAGTGGATAGATGGTCGTCGTCTTAACGAGACCCCAAGTTATGTCGTAGTGATCTTAACAAGGTCGTAAAGTGTTGCGATCAACTTATCATGTCCGGGAGTGTGTCGTAGTTTTGATAACAAAGAAGTTGTACTGGTAGTACCGAGAAGAATTGTCGTCTTCTAGTATGGCAGAGGGAGTGAAATGCTCATTGAACAATACGGAGTGTTTGTCCTGGTCATCTGAACATAAACAAAGAAGGTGATCGTCTTAACCGGGGCTCAGAGTATGACTTTGATAAGGGTGGAGTGAGGTGGTCGTCCCTAGGAGGTCAGGAAGCGTCGTAAGGAGGCTGGGGAGTGAGTTGATCGTCCATAGTAGGCCAGGGAGGGAGGTGGTCGTCCTAGCAGGAGCGGGGTGTAGCGGGGACTGTCGGGCGATGCCTCCTGATAGCGCTAGATTAATGGTCGCTCAAAACAGTGCGGTCACAGCTGTCGCAGCATTAACATGACTATTGGGCCCCTGGACATTGTTGCCACGATGCAGCCTACTCCATCTACACACACGCGGGCTGTAATATAACAAACTTACCTCATGCAGGAGACAACAGTGAATTATGTGTAATCTCAACGAGTAGAAAGAAGAGTTATGCACCAATATTATCGCAGGATAATCTGTCGCACATTTCTAGCAGTCGCAGTCATATGATGGATCAACTTAACAAGGTAGAAAATCAAGAAGCTCTCATGTTAGTGTTCAGTCCCTTTAGCAAATCGGACTAGGGTTCAGGATATATGTGAGTGAAGTAAGAGGCTTTTTGCACATGATCTACGTCCTGGGAATGGGAACAAAGAAAGTCAATCGGTAAATAGGCAGGAGGATAAAGGAACGCCTGGAAATGGTTAGGACGGAATTTGTGTTAAATCTTCAACATTCCACAAGCTTTGTCCAAGGAAGGATGGAGAAACAAGGGTAGTTCCCATCACAGCCACCATTACCATAGCCCTGATTTATTGTCAAGTCCTTACCATCACAGTTACAGCAAGGAGGGGAGAGCGAGTTTTTTTATTGATGGGGTGTTGAGGGAGGTAAATGCGAGGATTTAGAGAAGAGGGACAGGTATGCAGTCTACTGGGGTGGGAGGAGCCTGGCTAAGTTAGATGCTATTTGCAGATGACACCGCTCAAGCGGCAAGCTGGAGTGAAACATTCTTAAAGCTGATGTCTGAGTTTGATGTGTGTGTGAAAGGAGGAAGTTTAGGGTCATTGTGAATAGAATTAAGATAATAAGGTTCAGCATATTAGAGAAATAGTTTGTTTTGAGCGTACGTTTAATTGAGAGAACCTGGAGGAAGTGTAGTTTAAATGAGACGAAAGTAATATTGTCATCTGGGAATAGGAATGTCATAAAGAATGCACAAAAACAACTCGACGTTAAGATCAAACAGGCTAAATTACTATATAAGAATAAGGTTGAGACTTTATTTCGCACTAACAATTTAAAAATGCTCGGATTGGGCTAAAACAGTTGTGTGGCTATCAAACGAAAAGTTCTGTACCTCACCCAGATGACATAGCTTAGTATGTGAAGGAGCTAAATCTTTTTTATGCCAGGTTTGATGATAAGAATATTTCAAAGGAATGTTTTGACGTCCTCTCTAGTATAAATAGTGCAAATGACCCGCAGATTGTCATTTCTCAAGAGGATATTCCGTTATCTTTAGAATACGTGAAAATTGGTAAGACAAGCGGTCCTGATAATCTATGAGCCAATATATCAAAGTCTTGCTGTGTACAATTGTATAAGCCTTTACTTGTTCTATTTCAAGCTTCTCTTAACCATTGTAAAGTTCCTACTTTATGGAAAACATTAGAAATTATACCTGTACCTAAGATTCCATTACCTATTGTTAAGAATGACCTAAGACCTGTGGCTCTCACATCAGTTGTGATGAAATGCTTTGAAGTCATTCTTAAAATCTATCTATGTAAATATGTAGATTCTGTCAGAGATACTATGCAGTTTACATACTGTAAAGGGAGACGTGTTGAAGATGCAACCATCATGTTAGCACATCAAATAACTCAACGTCTTGACATGCTTAACTCTTATGCAAGAGTTTTATTTATTGATTTCAGTTGTGCATTCAGTACTATACAGCCTCATATTACGTTAAAGAAATTACATTCTTTGAAGGTAAATAGCAACCTCATTTCTTGGATATATTGTTACCTAACAAACAGACCACAATTTGTAAGATTTAGAAATGTTAAATCTCACACCGTATTTAAAAACACTGGTGCTCCACAGAGCTGTGTTTTATTGCCTTTATTATTTACTTTATATACAAATGATTGCACAAGTAACTACAGAACCTGCTCTGTTATCAGATATGCTGATGACACAGTGATTACTTGAAAAATAAGGAATAAATATGAACGTGAATATCGGGCTCAGGTAAATGACTTTGTTCAGTGGTGTGATGAAAATTACTTGAATCTGAATATCAAAAAGACCAAAGAAATGGTGACACTTTCGCAAGAAGGATAAGTGCATTGGAGGAGAGCAAGTAGACAATGTGCACGATTATAAATAATTGGGTTTGATTATTGATGGTAGTCTAAATGGTGAAATTAACACTAAAAAGGTTTATGGAAAATGTATGCAAAGAATTCATTTTTCTAAGAGTTTTAAAAAACCTGAAAGTAGATAGTACTATTCTTTCTCTGCTCTGCAAGTCAGTCGTAGAGTCAACACTGTTTTTGTATAGCATCATACTGTGGATGTTTGAGTGTAAAAAACAAGAATAAACTTAGCAAAATTGTAGAAATAGCTAGTAAACTGAGTGCTAATGTAAATGCACTTGATGCATTATATTCAAAATATGTTTTAGATTTAAATGATAGAATTATTAGTGATTCTCACCATCCTCAGAATAATAACTATGTGTTTTCAAGATTAGACAAAAGATTGTGTTTACCATTGTAAAAAAGCATGCAGATATAAGAATTCATTTGTATCAGAAAGTATTAAATTCTTCAGTCATGTAAACTCCAAAAGATAATTGTTCATTGTTTGTGATAGTATTGATGCTGGCGTGTATATGATAATGACGCTGAACCAAATCTGTTGTCTTTTAATTTATATGTATACTTTTAGCTATTGTACTTTTACAATGTTATTTTCTTTTACCTTGTGTATGAGACTGAATGTGTATTGTAACATGTCTCTGGATCCACAGAGAGTTTCAGTTTGTATTATGTAATACAAGTTGACTAAATAAAGTATATTTATTGTTATAATTATTATTATTATTATTATACCTAAAGTGTCTTTCCTTACGCTATACATCTCAGTAGAATTCACACTAGTTTGTCTTTCTGTTTTTACTGCAAATGTGTCAAACATAACCACCTGAGTCTTCGGGTTAAGCATCAAGTCTTGGTCTGTACTGCCAGTGTGCTTGAGCAAAGGACAGTCGCTCACGGAGTGGTGTATGAATGTTAAAGTCAAATCACTGAACAGAATTGGTGGTAGAAAGTTAGCTGTAGATGGCAGACAGCAGGAGGGTCAACATGGTAATGAGGGTGAACATATGTTCACAATGAATATACATTATATAAGTACGATATACATGTTAATCCATTTTTTGTTATTTTAGCAAATTTTTTTCTTTGATACATTATTTACTCTCTGTCGAGACTTACTATGAAAATCTTAATTTCTTGTTCCTTTATATGAACCTGACTTCACAAACTTCAATTTTCCTCAAGCTTTATGGTTCTCGACTTCATTTTTCACTCTCTTTGTTGCCATTGTTCTCCATGGATGATTCGTCCAAGGTACGGGAGTAGAGGGGTGCCTAGGGCCTGGGAGGCTCCTGGTGCCTCTGAATGGCTCAGTGGAAAGAGTAAACAAATAGGTGAGGGTGATGACGCCTCCGGGACACTGAGGTTCGTATTTCCCAACCCAGACAATGGCCTGGGAACGCTGGATTAGAATAGATGTGTCGTATTTTGTTGTCTGTAACAAATTTCAAAGAACCAACACTTATACAGGTATGTTACAAACATGTTATACACTGAATCAGCCGACAGCTTTCCATGACTGAGTTAGGAAGAGCAGGACTGAAGACCGAGCGATAAACATATCTCGTCCACATTTTTCATGTATATATCGTGCAATGATTTTGGAGCAACCTATTGTCATTCCGGGTAATGCAGTCACCAGATGTGTCACGTTCCCTGAGATCAAGTACCTGTCCGCTGAGGGCGTCGACCTGTTCTGGTGTAAGCTGTACATGTTGCACGAGATAAAGACTTGTAATTTTTTTTTTATGATGGCTTGAGTCGTCATCTCTGGTGTCAGATGTACACGGAAGAGGTCAAACTTATTTCTGTTTCCAAGAAGGAGGTGGTGTGAAGTGCATGTACCTCACACGTGCTGGCGTGCCTCATTTTCTTAGCCTTTGCTAAACTTATCGGGTCATGGAAACCCTTCGCCAGGCCTGCACATACTGATCAGTGAGCCTCACACATAATAACGCTGGTAAAGTAATGGGAGTTAACTGAAGGACGAACGGTCTTGGGGGAAATTCCTAACAAGCGGAGAAGTGTAGTGGGGAGCGGTTGCGGCGGGGACATGACCGCAGGCTGACCGCACCATACATCACCCCTCCGGCCGCGGCCAGCCGCACACCCTCCCTGGCTTGACCTGCCTTGACCCAAGTGCCATAGCGGAGAGCCGGTAGGGGACTAATGACCCAAGCGCTATAGACGGCAGTATCCCAAGCTTCAGGGTCGAGGTATTAACACCAGTGACAGACATTCAACGACACAGGAATGGTGTCCCTCAGAAGGAGGTTCGTCTGTATCACAGTGATAGAGTCAGACGCACACACGCATCAGAATGGTTCAGGGATGCTGTGTGATGTCACTGCCCTACCGAAGGGTGAAGGAGGACCAGGGTGAGATCAGGGTGTCAAGGGGCGGAGTGAGGGCGGTGGGAAAGCGAGAGCTAGACGGGCTGGGGATGTCAATCAGGAGGGCGCTAGACAAACGAGGGGACGAGTGAGACCATCTTGTGGACAATACGAGGCCAGCTTAAGTCGGGTCTAGGCGGGGTCAGTCTCTGGTTCATCCTCTACTTTTATGGAGTTAAGAGTAAAAGTTTTCGTAAGTTTTTTCCATTCTAAGACACCTTATAATGACTATTTTGATATTTTGGTGTGTTTCTTAGAATTGTTTAATATATAGAAAAAATTGCAAACAATCGCACTATTCTACAGATTTCTCTCTGTATATATATATATATATATAGATATATATATATATATATATATATACAGAGAGAGAGAGAGAGAGAGAGAGATAGAGAGAGAGAGAGAGAGAGAGAGAGAGAACCTACGACAGAGAAAATTGAAAAGTTTATACAAAAATAGACCGCGGGATAGATCTGATAGATTGATAGATGTACCAGTAAGTGGAGTGATAAGCAGAGTGTGAGACAGATGGATAGATAGATAAGTAGATAGATAGACAGACAGGGTGATAGACAAATAGATCGACAGAAACGCAGATAAGCAGATAATCTGATAGCCAAATACGTAAAACAGATGAAGAGTGGACAGGTGGCTATAATGTCAAAGTACATGAAACTTTGCTCCAACGGACACAAGACAAACAACTTCACCCACAGTATAATGACTGGATGAAGACGCAGGGTGTGTCTGAGATGTGCCAGGCAGTTCGAGGAAGTGGCCACAGAGACGGGGAGCATAACCAGCGGTTGACAGAGAAGAAAATAACGTGTCACTGGGGGAATAATCTAAGAGTAAATGGCGGACGGAAGAACATAGAAGAAGGAAAAAAAAGAATGTTAAAAAAGACCATAAAACGAGATGATCGCCGGTAACGACGACTTTGATGATGAAGACACAGATCTAGCTATGGTTCCAAGTGCGATGATGATGATGATGATGATGATGATTTATGATGATGCTAGCAACTACATTGGCCATAACAGTTGTGGTAATCACGAAATGTTTAATGATTGTATTATTTTTGTTTAAATTCCTGATGTAATGATTTCGTTAATGATTGTGATGTGATGAATACAGACACTATCATGATAACTAAAGTGACATAAATATATATAAAGACTGAAAGATTCAATCCACGTAACGGAGGCATGAGATTCACAGCATAAACGGAAAGTCACCCTCAGTTCCCCTGATGTAAAATGACACACAAGAAGGGCAAGGTTCAGAGAGCCTGAGCGAGAGGAGGCCAGTCAGACTCGTGACCTGATATGCAGATGAAGTGGGTCACTGTTAATTATCACAGTTACTTAAGGTGACAAGTGGAGACTGATTTGTGTAAATGAGGCCATCGTTCGTCTACTCCCGATGCTACCTCGCATCGGCAGGAAAGGCAATCAGAAACAGGAAAAAGATTGAATTCAAGTCAGAGTTGCTAGTAATGCTTGCTCCAGTCCAGCTGTAGTGATAGATGGTGAACGAAAGCTCTCTTTGCAGAGAGATGATTATGAATATATTGATACAAATCAGTGAATGGTGACGCTGCTGGTGATAACACTGATGAAGGACATAACAAAGATGACCACCATGAATGTATATGAGATCACATAAACCTTTCCCGATAAACAGTTGTTCTTACCGTAATTCAACCGAAGGCATCAGGTCCCCTATTCTCAAAAACGCTGGAGAATGACAATCTGTTTTACAGAGAGCCCCCCCCCCCCAACTCCCAAGGTCTTACAAATGGCAAACTGAAAATTACCTAAAACCTTAGAGTAATAACCCACGATACGTGAAACACGATCCATTTCACGCGTTCATTTAAGGTGTGCTGGGTAAGGAGAAATTTGAACTCTACTTTTGGGCTATACAGGAAACACAAAGACAAGAATTTTCACAGGGAAGCTGGGTAAAATGTACAGCAGACTTTAGTTGCTTAACTAAGGCGCTTCTACAAAGGCTACAAAACCAGCTTATGAGGACAACCTTCCACTACATCACAGTGACCTCAGGTTACATATGAAACTCTTTATATTTCCTGCACTCAGAACGATTCCTTCACATTACCAATCAGAACAGACGAGCAGATGAAAATATGGAAATACAAGTGAACAGCTGACATCTGTATGAACATGCAACCCTATTTTACAGTTAGTATTTAGTCTTAAAAGCTTCATTTGTCTAGATTTACATACAAAGCATTTCAGTGATAGCTTGGGTGTTGGGCTACATATCTTACGGGTAAAATGAAGGCCAGAATAGAGCATGCAGTGGGTACAATACATCGACATAGGATTGTGACAAGTGGGCTACAGTGGGCGTAAAGAAACAAGATATGGAGTACCTTAAGAACGGTCACGCACGCCTTGTGGAATCATAAGGTACAGTTGTTAAGTAATCAGTTAAATGCAACCGTAACGAGAAAGCAAATCTTCTCATCTCTAACATGTAAATAAAGGACAAAAAATATATGTATATATTTTGAAGGAAATTGATACTTTTTTAGGTAACGTAAGTGATCTAATGATAAAATGAAAATGCCTTCAATAAATATCTGCAGTAAAATTGTATTGTTTGGCGATTATGCAATGGATAATATACTAATGCACACTGCAATATATATATATATATATATATATATATATATATATATATATATATATATATATATATATATAATGATTCCACGTCTACACGTCCGAGAATCGAACCAAGGCCACCGTGAATAGTAGGCGGGCAACTTTCCCCTGGACCACCATTAAGCTAAAATCTGTTTTTCCTAAACTTCTAATGCCGCTCTAGGTCCCTCTGCCCACACACAAGGTAGGGTAGGGACAATCCACTCACACTCGAGTCCTGAGAAAGCTGCTGTATTTAATATGGTCATCTTGAAGGCTGTAACATAAGAGAACAAGATAGAAAACTGGTATTAGTGAGGTTTACACTGCCTGGGAGGGTTACATACAGTTTTACATATGAGGGTGCTACAATAGTTGCACTAGCACGATTAAGTACGTATCTCATTCTGATTACAATCGAGGATTAACAGGGGAAGAGAATCGTTTATTTCTAACTACGAAGTAACGCTTCTCACATCTGGAATAAAACGCTGTACATGTATTCATATCAATCTACAGCCTTAAATAATGGAACTACGACTAATTTTAGACGCTGAAGACCAACCAGGCAGTTGAACCTCACTGGAACAATATTTACGACGTGTCTCCAAGCCTTATTAAGAGCAGGCAAAATGTATTACTGCAACACAGTGTGTCCACCCAGTGTAAAACACGAGAGCGAATGCTACAAATTAACTGAATATACAAGACGACATTATTTCCAAGCCAAGTTTGTTTATATGACGGAGATAAAGAATTTCCAACATAGAAATTTGTTGGTTATTGTAAGTTTATATTCGTACAGCTTGTACTGTCCATCTATTTATTCATTTGGTTATAGTTCACTCTAGGATGTTATATAACCAGATATAGTTGCCAGAAGAGAGTTCTTTTATGAAACAGAGAATAAAAAAATCCATAAATTGGCAAGCTTTTCTTAAGGCCCAAAGCATGAAAAATAATTTAGTGCAGAACAATGATTATCTAACAAAAGTCAAAGAACTTGGGTAAAAAAAAATTAAGAAGAAAATTCAAATTTAATTTAGTCCAACGAAAGCCACCTCGGTTCTGAACTGTTACCATTATGGAAGTATATGAATCACATCTTGGTTAGTCATGGTACAAGTCAACTTCATCCAATTTCTGATCCAGTTAGAATGCAAATATGTCTTGATAAAGAGGTCTTCCGGTTGGATATAAACGACAGGAAGGGCTCCTCAAGCAATAACAGCCCCAATTACCAAGACACTATCCCCTGTCATAACCTTCCATCATATCGACAAATTACGAGAGAAATACCCATTTGTCCATCAGGTCCTGCCGTGTGATAGGTTCCCCTTGTAAGAAATGAAGCTTCGAACAGAAGTGAAGCTAATTAAAAACTTCATCTACTGACATGTCTCTAGTTCTGACGCTGATATGTAGGCACTTTTGGTACGTTAACATTATGATTACGTTTTGTTAATTTCCTGTTAACATATTCGTACTAATATTAACTGTGCGCTTCTCCCGACACCTTATATGGGCCTCAATGGTTATAGCAAAAAGTCATTCGTGTCGAAATTATTACCTTTAGAGGCTTAACCTTACACCAGCTGGTTCATGAGATTAAGGGGAAATGCACTTTTACTAAGACGTGCACACTCTTCACTGAATGGGAGAGGGGATGGGTTCGATGGCAGGTGTGGCAGAGGAACAAGAGAAATGATGATCAACAGTATCTTTCAAGTTTACTTACGCTTAGAAGGTGGCTTAGAGATTCATCGAGTCCCATGTTCCCATTAGTGTTCATGAATCCATGAGCTGCAGTAATCATGGTGCCGAAGCCTATGCCGACAGCTCCACAATAAATATCATAAATTTGAATGTACCAGCAGAGAAATTTAGTCTATTGAACCCGCCAGATATAAAACCAATCTGAACCAATCCTCATCCCAGGAGGTTTTAACAACAGGCAAACTCCAGTCATACCAACTCAAATTCACAGCAACTGTTAACTCTACTAAACTGTACAGTTACAGTTCGTGGGGGGATTGACACCTAGGATCATCAACATATGTGTGGGCCTCAACACCTCTCATACTACACACTCCTTTTCTCTTGATCATGACCTGTTTAGTGCTCGCCTGTCAAAACGAAACAGGATCATTATTTCTAACACAATCTTCACTGGAGGAGAGTTTAAACGAAAACGGCTCTCTCTTCCCAGTGTTACAGCTTTACTTCCCCCTTAATTAGGCTAGTTCAATCCATACCAGCCTGACTCCAAGGAAGAATCTAACGGTGACTTAGTTCAGACCATCCTGCAGTTCTCAGAACCACCTGAACGGCTTAGGAGGTCCAGTAATACATCCCATTCTAACTAGAAATATTGTGCCTGCCATGACTGACGATTCACAACTCAAAATATATGAATCTATTCAATATGAAGTCACTTCATCTTACAAAAAATCACGCGCTTCTGAAATACAACTGTTTCAGTCTGCTCTAAGCAGCTGGCCGGACGCGCATGACCGAACTTATGTTACCAGACTGGGAAACACCTATTAATGGAGTGAACACGCGCACACCTTCAGAAGAACACAGAGATTAAAAATGTTAAGGGTAAGGAATGCAGTCAAGTCTTTCATCTAAAAACCTATTGTACAGAGCCAATAACCAAGGTTACTGCGTCTAGTTTCTCCAGTTTGTCCTCTGAATGCAGTCTAGGCTAGATTTCAACTGTGAGCCTATAGATACGCGAATGAATTTTATGAACAAAAAACATGATGACTGGAATGACCTCTTCACTGAATTCGAAATCTACGCAACTCTAAAGTACCCACGTCTTCTGGGAGGATGTTATATCACCCACGAAATCATAAGACTTACGTAACGTACCCGGCAATCCGCTACTTGCCCTCTGTAACACGAGTTATGTGACAGGAATATTACCCAGCTCCTGGACGAATAGCCCCATCATCCCGATACCCAAACTCTACCAACCAGATGCCTTCAGACCGTAATCTTTGATAGGCTTTTTATGTAGAATCTATACGCGGATGGTCTTCTACATAGAAGCAAAGATGTATCTCCCAGTTTACACTACAAAAATGGTGTGCATCACTTAATTACCACCTTTTTAACTCTTCGCCCAGAGTACACCACCTCAAAGGTGTTCTGGAAATTGGTCATCTCGAATGAACATACTGAAATGTTAATGGAATCTCTGGCATCCTGTCTAACAACACAGTCATCTGTTTTGCTTCAAGGAGAAATCAAAGAGCTTGAACCTAGTCCTTGAGTCTATGCCCAAGGACGCCAAACATCATATTCGATAATATCATGATTAACGCCTCTAGGTATAACAGTACACTTGCCCTACCCATCCACGTATCAGGTACACTTGTGAAAGGCTTGGGCTTGATCATCTTTGCTGAAAAAAGACAAATATCCTTAAACGCACACCCTCACGATAACGTTGGAGTTACAGGGAATGACACTCAACTAAGTAAAGGTCACACTTTGAATATAAGACAACTCAGTCATCAGTGTAAGGAGCGTAAGTTGTGTTCCTCAGGTTGAAGGACTCGTGTCCCTAGAGCACTAAATATTCAGGGTTATTTTAACACTGGAGGGTGGGGGTGATTCTGCCACCAGGACTGAAGACTTTCAAAAATCGCAAGACAAGAAAAAATCAAAGGTCAAAAATGTCTCCAACTGACGGGTAATGCCAGTGCTTGCCAACCGAGGAGAACGAGAAAAAAAAAGTTTGTTAGTATACATTATTTACCACTCACTCTGTCATCATTAATAAGTGTTTATTGAAACTCTTAAGCCATATCAGGGACTTAGGAAAAGGGAGCCTGAATTAATACGCTCTAATCCAAGGAACCATAAGATGAAAAACATTCAGAAACAGTGGTTTAGTTAGAGCCCTTAGAGTTGTAAGCCCATCTCAGATTACAGGGCAAATGTCAGAAGAGTTAAAAAGATGTTTCTCGCCTACATTCGTTATCTGATTGATTATGCTGCACCTCTGCTGGCTCTAGCGCCTAACAGAGGGCTTAATGAATTACAAAACGAAGCCACAAGAATCACCTTTGAATATCCAAGAAGAAAACAATATTAGATATGAGGAAAGAACTTAAGTCTTACTGGCATTAGAGACAGAATATCTGAAAATCAATATTTTTATTAGGATCCGAATGCTCAAACAAATACACCTCAGTCTATGCACAAAGGCCTTCCAGACGTTTTCTTCCCTAGGGAGAGACATCCAATCAGATGGATCATTATAACTGCTGTTGAGCTCACTATATTTACGAAGTTTACCATGTGAGGCAGCAGCTACCTGAGGAGAAATGAACGACTTTGACATCACCGTCTCTTCCTTTCCCCCAGAGCTCCTCCTCAGGCTTCACTTAGTCATAGTGACATCGTTACTACTGCTGGGGTCTACGTTCGAGTAGCTCGAAAACAACGATCGAGAAAAAAGATTCAACATAACCTTCAGGACTTACGAAGGACTGAGGTCGCCACCAGCCGATCCATCTACCATCATAATGCGATGCAAGAACAACCGTGTGTATAGGGTTCCACTAACGGGATCTTCAGACGCCTTAATGTGGTCTGACTCAGGCAGGGCTGTAGACACCCATGGGAGTTTGCCCCTCCAGCTGATCCTGAACAGAAACGATGTAAACTTTCCCATCAGATTACTCTCAAATCTGCAACATTAAGTACTTTTCTGCTGTCAGATTAGTGAATTTTGAGTAGTAACTAAACTTAGCCTATTGTAAATAGTTCACATATTACATAGTTTTTTTATTCGTAAATGCAGGCCTCGTTGTTCAGTCTTTGTAATCACTTGACTTACCGTGTAAGTGTTTATGAGAATTATTCATCGTTGCCCAGCTTGTTAAAGCATTCAGTCACTCAGGCCCGGTCCCTAGATCTTTTGTGCTCTGCGCAACCTCTTTTGCGCCAATGCCCTAAGATGGGTTGGTGTACACGCTGAATCTGCTGCTTTCGCGGCAAAAATGAGTCAGTCAGTCTGGTTACAGCTGCCATGGTTACTTATCACGTGTCACAGTATATGTAGTGTTCAATGAAAATCAGCTCCTCACGTCAGCATTAGGATCACATCACATTTTATGCTGACAGATACTGATGTGACTGAATTATTTTTATTTGGCTGGATTACTATGTTGTGTCTGATTCTTATGGTCTGATTGAGTTACGTTTGTGTGAGTGGCTTTCTGTTCTGTAGCCGATTGGTGTCGTGTGGCTTGATAACATCTGCGTGGTTGAGTTACTGCAATTCAGCTGTGTTGTTGCTATGTATCTAGGTTGCTGTAGTTAGGCTATGTTACTGCTGTGTGGATTTGATCTTTTGCCGCAAGAGCGGCGGATTTTGTTGAGCACTCCTACCCATCTATGGGCGGTGGCGCAAAAGAGGATGTACAGGGACTATGTCTCAGTGACTGAATTACATTACAGGTTACAAAATAAGAGAGATTTTTACAAGGATCTGCCAACATTGAATGAATTGCTCGGCAGAGTTCCATCGAAAGTGACCTGCTTACAAAGGCTAGGCAACAGTGGATGTGAAGAGTAATGTAATAAGAAAACTGTCTGCAGTCGGCAAAGTCAGAGGTAGAATACTGTTCTGGATGAAATACTTAACATAACTTGTAGCGTTTGGTAAGAATCTTTTCGGATTTCACTGATTTCACAACGCAGTACGTGATGCTGTAAGGTACCAGAGTAATTAACTTGGCCAAGTTTGCATTTAGTCTGTTCAGCACCAGCAGGAGGGACCGTAAACGAGCAACATCAAGTCGTTTTTCTAATCCTGTTAAAGGACTCTTACTTATACATGGATCGTTTTGCATGATCTGCCATTAAGTCTCGGGGCTCACAACATGTGGACAATCGTGAGACATTCCTCATACGCCTGGTGGGCGTAATTGAGCATGTGCGACGTGACTGAGTTACTGTTGATATAGGCTGTGCGATTGCCATGTGGGCGAATTACTGTCGTGATCTTACTGCTGCCTGGGTAGGTTACCTCTCTCTGATAGGGTTACCGCACTGAGGCTGGTTGGTATTATGCAAATGGCTTCATTAGTGCGTCGTTTGATGATTCTCTGTGGACAGGTTATACTGCTGTATAGATGGGTGACTGCTGTGTCTGTGGGTTTCTGTTGCATGGCTGTGTTAACTGTCGTGTAACTGGATTTCTGTTAAGTGAGAAGGCTGCTGTTGTCTGAGTGGATTACTCCGTTGTGAGTGGATAGTTGTCTGTGGGCGGATAACTGCTATGTGGGTGAGTAGCTTTTTTTTTTTTTTTGGTTAGGTTACTGTTGTGTGGATGGATTACTGATGCGTGGGCGGGTTCCTGTTGTGTATGTGGATTACCATCCTGTGGCTAGGTTGCTTTTGTGCGGGTTGGCTGCTTTTATGTGAGTGATTCCCTGTTGTGCAGGTGGACAACTGTTGTGTAGGTAGGTCAGTGCTCCATAGCTGGTGGACCAAAATGTGGTTGTGTTGCGACTGTGGCAATGATACTACCGTTGTGGGTGTGTTAGTGTCATGCGGGTGGACTACTGTTATGTGGGTGTGTTAATTTTGTTTGGGTAGGTTACTGTTATGTGGGTGGACTACTGCTCTCTGGCTGGGTAGCTTCTATGTTGGTGTGTTATTGTCTACCTTTGTGTTGCTGGGTTAATATTGTGTTGCTGAATACTTTTGTGTGGTTTTGCGCCATTGCCATGTGGTTGGGTTACTGGTGTGTGGTGTGAGATGTGTTGCAGCTGTACGGATGGTGTGAGTTTTGTGTGGTTTGGATTCTTTTGTCACTACTGCATGTGTTTTGTTGCTTTTGTGTGGTTGTAACCACTGTATGACTCTGTAGCTTTTGAATGGTTCTGACTATTGATTGGCTTTGTTGCTTCTGGTTGGCTGAGTTACTGTTATATGGCTTGACTACTGCTGTGGGGCTGAGTAATTTTCATATGGTTTGGGTATTCCTGTGTGGCAGGGTTGCTGCTCTGTGGCTGTTACTGTGGTATAACTGGGTTAGTGTTATGTTGCCGTGTAGTTGCATTACCGTTGTGTGTCTAGCTTACTGTTCTGTGGTCGGCCAGCGGTTGCATAGCTGGTTTACAACTAAGTGAAGGAAGCTTCTTTGTGTGGTTGAATTAAATTAGCAATACAGGGATAGTGTTGTGCAGCTGAGTGGCTCCTGCGTACCTGGGCTATTGTTGCCTAGCTGCGGTACAGCAATAGTGT
The DNA here is from genome assembly GCA_038088735.1 of Panulirus argus. NCBI lineage: Eukaryota > Metazoa > Arthropoda > Malacostraca > Decapoda > Palinuridae > Panulirus > Panulirus argus. Next base: position 26,578 of record JAYMFT010071904.1, read on the forward strand.
GACCAACAATTGGATCTCGTATCAGTAAGGAATTACTCCCTCTATTAAGAACTTTTCTCTTTATGTATTTGACTTGAGTTACAGTACTTAGTTTATGCAAAGCATTGCTTTGATGTGTTCTTCTTACATTGAATTATATAAAAACGTAAATAAAGTGATTTGTCTCTCTTCTTAACTGGTAAGCAATTTATGTGACGTTTGTAAAATTTATGCATGATAATGCCCTAGTTATTTTTAGGAAGGATGTGGCTATTTGCTTTAGCAAATCATGCAGTAAAATTGGACTGTGAGAGGAAGAAAGACATTATATCATTAGCGCGAGATGACTCCATTACGACTGCAAGAATTGATGAATATACGTGGAATTAAGACCGGAAAGCACGTAAAATTGAGACTTTGGAGTGGACTTGAGTCTTCGTGGTGGTTGATCCCATGTGAGGTAAGTGTCTGGTGAGTGTGTGCTAGAGTTGATCGTTGCTCTTTAGCCCAGCTAAAATAAGTAGAACTGGAACACGGAATATCTATCGTTAAAAGCTTTAATAGGAGGATTTTTTTTTTCCAATTAAATATTACCTACTATATTATCTTGGCGTACACTCTACCAATTACGTGCTAAAAAAGATTTAACAGAACCGCGCAAATAAATTGGGACAAATTATATTTTCGTTATTCTTTTCCATCATTTTACCCACATATTAAAGAAACTCTCAGTTTCTTTTCAGAAAACTGGCACAGAGAAAACTGGAAAACTTGATTCGTAGCGCCTGGTACGTAGCAAAAAAGGTATTGTCTCCTCATTTCTAGAAAATGCATCAGTACCTTTACACTGAATAGTGATCGTATAAAGTGGTTGTCAAACTTCTGATCAGGGATTTGCACCTCCAAGGAAGCGTGCAAGAATTCCTGCTCTTCATGGACACTGCCATAGAAATATTAGAGATAGATAGTCCTAAAGCAACCAGCATCGGAAAATGAAAATGTGGCGCAGTTTACTGCGCCTCAGGAAGACAATGGCTCTGCCGAGCTCCAGCGAAATGGAAGCAGCGGAATGAAAATGGGAAATAAGAGATCAGGTGGCATGAACTGAATTCATATTAGTGTCAAGGACCTAAAGAAACCACAAGGAAACGGAAAATGCGAAATGTGAAGCGTTTTAGTAAAATCACATCGTCAGAACTGAATACAGATAAAGAGAACAAGAATATAATATACCAGCCGCCACTAGGCCACATCATATATATATATATATATATATATATATATATATATATATATATATATATATACAAAACATCATCCTAGATCTGTACATGTTGGCCAAGGAGCCACGTAGCTGGTGAAGGGGTGTGGCCTCCTAGGGTTGCAGTGTTACCGTACACCAGAGCTCCAGCGTGGGAACCTGTCCGCCTCCCACCACGCTCCTCACACCTCCTCACCACACACACCCCCCACCACCGCCGCCTCCTTACACATCATTTGCCGCCATGCCGTCGAACTGTCTTGTACCACAAAGTGATTGCCATGACTAAGAGACAAGGCCAAACTGCTCATCGGGTGGAGGAATCGTTCGGTTGACCTATCACCCCTCCCCAGCGCCAGCCGTGAACACATCACATTCCAGTGCGTGGATCGCCTACTCTGCCACGCCTGATGAGAGGCAGGTCTTGCTTTATGTTATATTTGCGATGGTGTAGTGGGTCGTAATGAGAAACCCTACACCCCCCTGGGACGGCGTCCGTGAGGGCCCAGCCTGTTGGCTGGGGTCTGGGGAGGCCTTCATCACTCTAGACGCTGGTATGTAAATTATTTGTTCATCGGAGATGTTTGATAGTGGCGATTCAGTCTTGGGCTTTGCTTCAACCTACGTGGGTTTAATGGTTCGGTGGTCAACTGTTCGATGAGGCGATGCAACTGGTGGACGTGTAATAAGGCTTTTGGAATATCCTTCGCAAGAGAGGGCCTTGGGATACGGCATGACGCTCGGCAAATAAAGAAATATGTGAGGAGAGTGAGTACACGGCCTTGGGACCCCTGATCCTGGCTACCTCTGGTCACATGATCCACCTGCAGAGGCGCTTCACCAGCTCTGCGTCTTAGCAAAGGCATTACACGGGGGGAGTTTCCCTTCTCTGGTCCATGAACTGTTGCCCTCAGGTTACCAACCCTGAGCAGCAGCCTCTGTTACTGCATTTTTAGTATTCATTGCACTTGTGTAATGAAGGAACATTAGCTGCTATGATGAGAGGTGAGAAGCATGAGTAAGGATAGAGTGAAACAGCATGAGCTGGTGTACGAATATATATATATATATATATATA
>JAYMFT010071905.1:0-14556 GCA_038088735.1 Panulirus argus
ATATATCAGCAGGTCAGCAGTTTTCTTTTTTGCACTGAGAACTTTGACTCCTTTTTTTTTTTTTTTTTTTTTTCTTTCAGACCTCTTACATGTCGGGTGGGCCACAGCAGACATATCCTGGAAAAGCGGACCGATGCTATCGATAAACCTACTGCTTTTTCCGACCGACAAGGTAGATGTACTTTGGGCGTCAATTGAAACTAGCTTGTCAGGTGTGTGAGGGAGTGAGCCGCGTCCTACGGTAAGTAAAGCTTTGAATGATGAGAAGCCCTAAACTGATCCCTCTGTTATCGGTCACAGAGATTAACGTTTTGAAGTAGAGCGGTGAGGTGCAAAGCCTCTCAGGAATATACCTTTGTTACCACTAACAACAAAACTTCGTTTTCAAACTTTGAATGATGTCGAGGACGAGGATCACGTAGGTTCTCTGTTGTCTCTCGATCTCGTTCGGAAGCAGGGTTCCAGTCATCCCAGGTAAGGCTTTTCAAGTGTTTTGAAATGGTTGTTGGCTATTGTGTTATCCCATGGAATAGTTGCATCTTGGCTTCCTTGTTGAAGGTCTGTTCAAGTTCCACGTCAGTCGATACATCGCTGAATATCCCATACTTCACTTTCACAGTGAGGTTCTCCCTTTCAGTCCTTAAGCTTTTCTGTGTTGTAAGATAGTGAGATAGAAAGGACACACACTTGGTATGATCAGCTGCCACAAGACATGGAAGCATCCCTTCATCCCTCCAGTCTATAAAGACACTCCAATTATCCAGACCATCCCCAATTGCCTAAGGTTTCACCCTTTAGGGCTTCCATATATGTTGCTGATAGACTCAACCTGCTACTAAAAGTGGGTTTATTATTTATGAGACACGAATGTAACTTATAAGCCAAATCAATAGAGCACTGGGACACTAAAACACGTAGGACTTGGATGTAAAAACTGATCTTCAGCTTGAGATGTGTTAACTCAAAGGTTTGTACTGTGCGAAGAACATGTGATGTGGAAAGCTGTTCAAGGCAGGACACGTGGGTAGACTGATCACAGTTTCATGGAAACTGTTTTTTCTGTTCTAGAACTACCGTCCTGTTAATAGGTGTTTGAATCCACTCAATAGATCTGTCGCGTGATTAACTTTGTGACTCTGGGGATTGGATGGACTACAGTTAGTCATTTAGAAATGTTATGTACAGGAAGACGACATGATGTTGATTACATGTGTAACTCTACTTCCCAAGACGGAAGGTTTCTTCGCTTTATACAGGTATGATGCCAGCTGGGTTATATTAGTACTCTAGTATTAATAGATTTTGCTTAGAAAGGCCTATGAGACCTACTTTCTTTTTCTTTTAAAAATGGTGCTAGTGATTAAAAGGAGGATGTTGCTACATACCTTTAACATGTACCCACATTTAATATGCTGGTTTACACTCTGTGATGGTGTGTTGTCCCCTTCCATACTTAAGAGTAAAGTTTGTTGCAGTATTCAGAAAAAGGCACAACTTTTTCCCCCTAGTTGTCATATACTTTTCAGCTAGCAAAGGGTTATTTGTAAAGAGCACACAACCATGTGACATTAATTTATCATTATAAACATTGTTACTATGTACTTTTGAAATTATGATTTCGCACATGTACACCCAAGGTCAGAGGCAAGCAGGATCCTCAATACCGGGATGTCCTATCTTTGTACTTTCATCCTAGTCACGTGACCCTTTGACCTCTGGTTATGTAATCAGTTTCCTCTTCATGGAGTGGTGGGGTCTGTGAATGCGGGGGTCTTGGGGAGGGGGGTTGGTATGCATTCACAATGGGGCGGGGGATCCTGGGGGATGAGTCGATTGTTGTTTGCTGCTGACACGGGGTTGGTGGCGGCTTCGAGTGACAAAGTGAAGAAGTTAGTGTCTTAGTTTGGGAGAGTGTATGATCGGAGGAAGCTGGGGAGTGAACGTGCATAAAAGCGAGATTAGTGACTTTGGCATTGTGGAGGGACAGGTTGGTTGGGATGTGAGTTAGAATGTAAACAATGTGAAGGAAGTGGAGTGTCCTGGATCCCTGGGAGTAGACATGGCATCGAATTGAACAATGGAAACAGGACTTAGTCAAAGGATGGGTAAGAGGGCATAGGTTCTGGGAGCATTTAAGAATTCATAGAAAGAGAGGTCGTTATCTGGGACGGCGAAAATGGGTATGTTTGAGGGTACAGTATAGTAGTCCCACCGATGTTGTATGGATGCGAAGCATGCTCAGTAGATGAGAATGTGCGGACAAGAATGGATGTGCTGGAAATGAAATGTTCTGGGGCAATATGTTGTGTGAGATGGTTTGATCCAGTAAGTAATAAGGTGTAAAAGAAAAGTGAGGTAATAGTAAGCGTAGTTGAAAAGGCTGAACAAGTTGTGCCGAAATGGTTTGGATATATGGCGAGAATAAGTGAGGAAAGGTTGATAAAGAGGATATATGTGTCAGAATTGGAGGGAACAAGGAGATGGGGGAACCAAATTGGAGATGGAAGGATGGAGTAAAAAATGTTTTAAGGGCTTGGGCCCTTAACATGCAGAAGGGTGAAAAGCGTCCACGGAATGGAGTGGATTGGAGCGATGTGGTATACAGGAGGTAACGTGCGGTCAGTGGACTGAACAAGGGCATATGAAGCAGCCGGAGGAAGCTATGGAAAGGTCTGTGGGGCCTCGTTGTGGATAGGGAGCTGTGGTTTTGGTGGAATACACTTGACAGAGAATGGATGTGAGCGGAATGAGGCCCTTTCTTCATCTGTTCCTACCGCTACCTGGCTAATACAGAAAACGGCGAACAAGTATGGAAAATAAAGGTAATTACCACCAAAATGTAACACAACTTAGACCTTTGTTATTGATACCTCAATTGATTATTTTTCTCAATAAAAGGTGTATCAAATGGCTGATTCTGTTTCTCCTGCCCCCGAAATCCGTCCACAGTATCTGCTTGCAAAGGAGATGGTTGTGCAGACCTCTGAAATCATATGCAGGATGGATATGCCAACCTAACACAGCATATAAGAGGAAAATGTCGTGGCAAGCACAACCCGTGCCCACGTTGCACAGTATTGAACACTGGGGTTCCGACCATCGGTCGTAAACATGAGAAGACAAGCTGCAATGTGAATTCTAATGAGCTACAAAAGGGAAATAAGGAAGATTGCCTAGGTGGAATAATCTCTGATGACACAAGATCCAAGGAAGCAATCATAGGAGCAGTAAAAAAGGCGAGCAATATTCAGAGATTCATAGGTAGGGATTTTGAATTCTCGACGATTTAGTGGTACTTCACCATCTTGAGCATTGTGTTAAGATTTGGTCTCCCTTCCTGGAGAAAGACATGGAAAAAGAAAGAAGAATACAACGGCAAGATGATTTTCAGACTGGAAAACAAATCTTGTCAGCCGAAAAGACAACTTAAACTTGATGAGCTGTGAAAAAAATGTCGAGAGATTATCTGATGCAGGTATGGATAGTCGTCAAAGGCTGTCATGATTTCGATCCAAGCAGCATAAATTTAAGGCTATTTGACTCGTAGTGATTGACACAAACTAATATATTTTTATGAATTCCTTTGTATAATTGATATTATTTGAGCCTCCCTAGTTATGTAAAAAGTGTAAGGCTATTTCTCCTTAAGTCATCTGTTTTTCTGACATTTTTCACAATCACAAATAGTGTGGAACAGAGCCAGTGTTCTTAAGATTTTTGCGTTCCTTTTTATGGTACTGACTCGGTTATTCAGAGTATTGACTCGGTCGCTCAGAATGCTGACTCGGTCATCATAAAAGTGACTGCTTTCAGAGTACTGACAGAAGGTAAAAAGAAAAAAGAGAGTAATCAAATGAGGTCAGAAGGCAGAGTCACATTCCTACTTTTAGCTTGAACAGTTCGTGTATGAAAATGCAGACAGACTGTTAGTAAATAGTAAGAAGCTAAAGTTCAAAGATCGCATCAGAGAAAGCATTTCTGGTATTGCTGAGTACACGATGGTTAGGAGAGACAGAAACTACAAAGCAAAGGGGAAATTACCCTTTCTACCACGGGAAACCAATGAATTTCAGGAAATTTTGAAGGGTGACTCATTTAGACGGTACATAATGGGTAAAATTACTGGAGTGGTGCTGATGACAGCCCTGTGATAAGATGCAGTGTCCTAGAAAAATTGTACAGCGACAGCAACGAAGGAACTTTCAGAATGGTGAAGGAAGCAGGAAGTCACTTCATCTTTAGAGATGTTAAAGCACTGATTATTAAACAAAAATGTACTGGGAAATTTCAGATCCTCGTGAAGGCAGAGAATCAAGAAAATTCAAAGTCCTAGGATACTACGAGTGAAATTCCTGTATCAGAATGTCACTGAGCATACGAGAGCTAAAGGGGCTGCTACAGCATCACTGGTAGATCATGGCTTTACACACACTAGCAAGGATAAGGAACATGTCAGGTATGATACACCAGTTGAAAAGTTGTCATGTCGTGCCCGAGTGTGAGTACGTGGTTAAAGAAGACACAAACTGGGGGTCAGAAAGGAAGCAGAAGTGGAGATAATACGATGGCAACTAGGCAGAGTTAAACAAATTCTTAGAGAACACAACCTAACCTAACCTAAGAAGATATGGATCAATCGTAGACGGTTTTATTGAAATAGAAAGAAGGGACTAGAACATGATTAATGTTGGGTACAAATGGAAGAGTTAGGTCGAAAAAGAGAGACGTGCTCCAGTGAAGGATGCAAAATGCAAATGAGCCTAGAGATATGTCAGTGAGGAAACATTAGCGACAAATTCGCTATCCAGCGTTGAAATATGTAAATGAGCAAGAAAGAAATGCTTCAAAGTTAGAGGAAGGGATCAGAGAAACTTGGAAAACAATGTTATGGATAAGGGAGAATGACGAAGCAAAACTTTTGCAGGAGTTTAGCAGTAACAAATCGTCGTTTAAAAAGCAGCTAATCAGTCTAAGGAATTCATAGGAAGGAGCTGCTAGGAATGATGAATGTGAAAGGAGCTAAATGATTTAAGTGTCTTCACTGTAGAGAATACTTTAGCCCCAACACCAGATAGATGGGATAAGGAGGAATTCTTGGAAGGCATTGAAACTGATTGCAAAGACACACTGGGCTGTTAGAATACTGTGGTTCATGTTCTTATTGAAGTTTCTTTATATGTACAGGAGAAACGTGCGGATACACTTGATAGGAAGTTCGAAATATTGTTCAGTACGTCACTAGAGGAAGGCGTAGTGCGAAAGAGAGATAGAGTGGAAATTTCTTTCCTATCTATAATCGGCAAATTGCGCTGAACTGTAGACCAGTCTCCTTAACAAGTGTGACTTGTAAAACAGTAGAAAACAGTCAGAAAGCCAATGGTTAAATAGCTAAGGAAAAACTGCGTAACTGAGAGACGAGACGGATTTAGCAGGCATAAGGAGATATATCTTTAGAGTCTCTTTGACCTGTGAGGCAGAGTGAGACCTGTCATTAGACAAAAAAGGTAGACGCTTAGACTGTATATTCCTAGACCACTAAGAGTTTGACACTGTAACACATCTGAGCCACGTTAAGAGGCTAGATCCACAGGTGGGAATAAAGATTGGACTCCTTCACTAGACACACTACCGGAGTAAAAGGGAGCAAAATACACACACTAGAGGTTTATTCTAGTAATGGGCTGGGGTCACCTGTGGTCTGCTTCAGGGCTTGGACTTGGGCCTATTGCTTTTCTTGATCTGCGGAAATTAATCTCCTGTTGGACAGGACACTCACCTGAACATGTTTGCAAATGATGTTAGAGTCATAAAAGAAGTGAAGAATGATGACGATTGCATCAGCATAACAAGGGGACGTCAACATACAAGAGGACTTTGAGAAACGCCAAACTTGATGGAGTTCGGTCTGAGTAAATGCAGAGTAATTTGGTTGGGATACAGTAAGAAAAAACTCGATGCTATTACTATCTAGCTGAGATTAAGGTATAGGAATGTGATTGAGAACGAGACATAGAAGTTGACATATTGTTTGCTGGCAAATAAAAGAAGTGCATTCGAGTACATGGATAAGTAAATGTTAAGTAAACTATTCACATCATATATATAAGACCAAAACTGGTATATTCTCCTCAAGACATGTTACCGCATTTAAAGGAGCATAAAGGTATAATTAAGTGAATCCAGACAAGGGTAACTAAGAATTTACCTGTATTCAACCATCTAAGCTACAACGAGAAGCTGAAGTTTACTAATTTGCCCACCATGGGGGAGAGGAGTTAAGCGTGACCTGATTACATCCTTTGTATCTCTAAATCAGTTGGGTGACGTCGACAGTGAGTAAAGACTCTTCGCGAGAGGCAGACACAGTAACCAGGGTTCTTAACAAGAGGATGGACAAGAAACTTATTAAGAGGGACGTTAAGAAGTCCTCTTTTAGTTTAAGGGTAGCGGATGGTTGGAATAAACTGTGAGATGAAACTGTAAGAGCCGGCAGTCTACAACAGCCTTTAAAGCTAATTAATGGTAAAAACGAATATGGAACATAAGGGGCCACAAGTCTATTTCAGTCTCCTCCCTTAGTGTACAAATACTACCCTCACTAGTTTAAGGGATGAGAGTCACAGTTAATTACACACCGACATTCTTGGTGAGTGGCTCTCACGCTGGTGGATGTCAAGTGTTGTAGTGGTTGACGGCTGGTGGTGATGATGGTAGGCTGGTGGGGATGTTGACAGTGGTTGGTGGTGGGAGAGTAGGATGGTGGTACCATTGGTACATGGGAAGGACAGGTAACATAAAGACCTGATGTTTCACGATGGCATCTGCTGGAGGACGGTCATTGTTCCCAGTCTATTAGAAAAAGACACAGGTTGGTAAGACAGAAGTCACTTCCCCAGCCACCACTTTTTCTGGCACAACAATCTATAGAAATATTGCTGAGGATGATCGCCATGGACTAGGTATGAAAGGGTATACCAACATGGAAAATTTGTAGGAAACTTTGAATGGAAATGTCCTAGTCTAGCACTGAGTCAGGATTTTCAAAGGAGGGTCGAATCTAGAGATAACGTCTAAACTGATATCAACATATTTGTATGTTCGTGATTTAAAGATATTTATGCTGCTCGAACTGACAACAACTGATTAAAGTTTATTCCAATATTCTGCAGCTCTAAGGCTGAAAAAGTTTTTACTCTCGTTATTATTACATCTTCCGTTTGATTTCACAGCATTATATCTGGTCACTGAATCTTTGTTTATGGGAGGAATTTTCTGTGTTGTATCGTGGAAATCCTCCTCTGATGGCGGCAGCTCGTCCCTCAGTGATGCACGACGGACTGACTCACAGGTTGTTTCTCTTTCGGTAATACTTGGCCCACTGACCCACAGACCACTCCTCCCTCGGTGACGCCCGATCAAGGGGAGCACCTCTCTTGGTGGCGCCTAACGGTATGACCCCAGGGCCGCACCTCTCTTAGTGACGCCCGACAGACCATACCATAGGCTGCCCCTCGACAGGCTGACCCACGGGTCGGACCTCCCTTGGTAATGCGCGACAGAGGAACCTGCGGGTTGCTTCTCTTTGTGACGCCATGCAAGATGACCCATGGGCTGCTCCTCCATTCGTGACGCGCGACAGGATAACCCATGGGCCTTATCACCCATGGTGATGTACGACAGGATGACCCATGCAGCGCATCTCCTTCGGTGACGACCGACAGGTTGATCCAAAGGCCGATCCTTTCTTGAAGACGCCCGACAAGCGCATCCACAGGCCGCGTCTCCCTTTACGATGTGCCGTAGTCAGGCTAACGTCCAACTGTCAGACTGACCAGTTCTACTGCTGGCTGAACTTGATCCAGGTCAGGGTTGCTAGAGGACGTGTTTATTGACCTCGTGTTATGTCAGGTGAACATTTGCTGGATTTAGAGCGAATTGGGAGTTCGTTGAAGTTAGTGACGGGAACATTTGGTGGGCGGTAAGCCGGAAGAAAATATATTGGCTTCGGAGGAAAATGTGGCAAACATTTTCTAGCTTTGGACTGAAGTGAGTTTTTGGTCGACTGAGTTTATGTTCCTCGAATCAGGCATGACATACATCTGGGGGGGGGGGGTGAAGAAAAAGGAATTCGTAACTTGCATGAGGGAATTTGACTTTTGCTTGATTAGAGCAAAACACGTGTTCACAGAGCGTTCATAGAAATGGGAGAGATATCTCCTGTGGACGTGAGAACCCCGGCGCCTGCACAGTGCTATCCTGTACTACACTGTATATCTGAAGTAAACAAGAAAACAAAGATTGCGAAACTGTGTAAATCTTGAAAATTGGTGGAGTAGATTAAGATATCTGCATTGCATACATCACCTCCCATTAATACCCGTTCACTGGGTACTCTTATATTGTCTAACTTGTTTTAGATTGACGAAGAAACATAGGTAATAGCAATGCTAAATTAACAAGGATAATACAAAGGTGTTGTAGCTGAGGGCAAGCTGCTGTAAGTTGTGCATGGAGTGAGCAGATGAGGTGATTGATTGATTGAAGATTGAGTGAAGAGGATGATGAAAATAAGAATTGAGAGGGCAAAAGGAGATAGTAGAGGACTGCAGATTGAAATGTCGGGTTGACCGCCGTGTTGGTTCTGGAATTAGCAATCCAGCCAGCCAGTCGTATAACGAGGAGAGGAGGTGAGGGCTGGTACAAGAAAGGCTACGCTGGAGTCCCGTGCGAGAGGAGGTGTCTCTTGGCTGGAGTGCATCGTTGGTTGGGTCTCGTGTGCAGCCACAGGAGAGATGTTTTGCTTGGGATATTTAACACACCCCAGGGGTAATTAGAACGCCAAGGGCTAACTAGCACGACCAAGAGTAATAAGTGCGCACCTAGTGTATTAGCACACAGGGATAGTCAGCATTCCTGTGGGTGATTATTACGGAACAGGGATGATTAGTACTCTCCAAAGGTAATTACTACAACTAGGGGTAATGAGTAAGCCAAGGGGTAATTAGCGCACCTAAGGGGTAATTAGCATGCATAGGGTTAACGAATAACCAGTAGGCATACTTGTAATCAGACCGCCCAGGGTAATAATAACATTGAAGGTAACCACATGAAACAGAGGGGTACTTAGCACGCCATTCCAGTGAATAAATAGTACGGCCTCAGATGCCATTAACACAAGGGAGAGTTACTATGTCCGAGGAAATAAGTATGCCTAGGGGTAATTAGCAAGCCAAAGGGTAATTAGCTCGCCCTAATGGATAAGCAGCACGCACAGGGTTAATAACTACGCGCCTAGGGGTATTACTATGCGTTAGGGTAACTGACACGCTAACGAATAACTAGAACACCAGAAGGGCAAGTATCCTAAATGTTAGTAACGTTCCCTAAAATGTTAGTAACATGCCCTTGAATGCTAACTGCGCGCCCAAATGTATTAGCAACTCCCAAAAATGTTAGTAACGCCACCTCACACTTTAGTAACACGCCCCAAAATGATACTGCCTCTGATATATTTGTAACGCGATGTAAAATGTTAGTAACGTACCTGAACCTGTTAATAACATACCCTAGAATAGCAGAAAAACTCCAGTGTCTAAAACGTGCCCCAAAATATTAGAAACGCCCTAAGTGTTATTAACGCGTCTAAACGTCTCAGTATTGCTTCCTTAAATGTTAGTAACATGCCCGCGATTGTTAGCCACGCGCTTTAATATATTATTAACGCGCCTAAACATGTTAGCAACACGCCTTTAAATGTTAGTAACGCTGCCCTGATGTCGGTAACATGCCTTATAGTACTATAGGTAGTCATATGTCTAAGAATATTAGTAACGCACACTGAAACGTCTGTAACGTGACCCATAATGTTAGTGACGTAACGTAAAATATTAGAAACGCGCCCTCCAATGTCTGTTACTTGCCCCAAATTTTTATTTACGTGTCCTAAAATGTTTTTAGCGTACTGTAAAAAGTTAGTCACGAGAAAGCAAATGTTAATAATGAGCCCTTAAATGTAAGTAACGCAGCCAAGAAGGTTAGTAACACTCTAAAATGTAAGTAACGCACCCACAAATGTTAGTCACTCACCTTGGAATGTTCGAAATGGTCCATAGAATGTCAATTACGCTTTCTTAAATGTTAGTAAATCGTTTCAGATGTTTGTAACGCAACCTAGATTCTTAATAATGCACCCTAAGATGTTTGTCTCTTGCCATGAAATGTTAGTAACTCGTCCTCATATGTCTGTAACGCACTTTCAAATGTTAGTAACGACCCCTGGGGTACTGTTACTAATACACCCTGAAATCTTAGTAGCACATCCAAAAATGTTTTTTACGAGCCATAAAATGTTAGTAACGTGCCCTAAAATGTCTGTAACGTGCACGAATCTGTTAGTAGCACACCTCAAATTCTCAGTTACGCGCCCTTAAATGTTATTAACCTTCCTCAGTTTGATAATATAGAGAGTAACACAAAAGGAACTGAAATAGCAACAGACTGCTGAGTCCTTTCAAGGCTGTTTGTGATAGTGGAAGATATCAGAAACTCACAGACTAGTGTGGTAAAAGTTAGAGAGTATACAGGTAAGGTAATTTAAAGATAATAACTTGCAAACTATCAGTGCGACTAAGGAGGTACAAATAATGTAATTCGTTGATTCGAGGTGAGATATTTAACAAGTCTATTCTTAAGCGTATCTGTAGCACTGCTTTCAACCACTCGAATTGGCAAATCATTCGTTTGTTAACAATCCTGCTTGAATAAGCACTTCGCCTCATTCGAGATGAAACGTTCGACCACGAGTATGTATCCATTACTACAAGTGAAATCAGATGAATCAAGTCTTAAATAGTTTGGCACATCAAGATTGTCAAAGTATTTGATAATTTTGATACTTTGACCATCTTGAATATTTGTAAGACATCACCTCTTAACCTTCATTTTTCTAAGCTAAATAGATTCAGGTCGTTTAATCGGCTTTCGCTGGATTTGCTTCTCAGCTGGGAATCATTTTGGTAATTCAACGCTGTACTTTCTTCATTTTGTTTTGTCTATTTTTTTTTCAGGTAAGGTGACCAAAACTGAACACAATATTCAAGATGTGGACAAACTAACGAATTGTAAAAAAGTAAGGACTTAAATTCGAAGGTCCTTCCTATGAATCCAAGAAACCTGTTTCCTGTATTCACTGCTTCTGTGCACTGCTTCCTTGGTTTTAGGTCATCAGAAATTATTACGACCAATTCTTTTTCGTATAGTAGTATCCATATATAAAACTTTGCTCTTATCGTTTTTAAGATTCATTTGCCACCTATGAGCACAGTCCATCAATTTGTCTATGTCACTTTGAAGTTGTAGACGTTCAAGTTCATATGTAATCTTATTTCCCAGCATTGTGCCATCAGTAAATTTTGATATCTTGCAATGCAGCTCATTTTCAGTATCATTAATATATGTGAGAAAGAGAAGCGGTCCCAAGACTGATCCTTGTGATTCACCCTTTGTTACGTCTAATCGTTGAGGTTTGACTATTGATTACATCTCCTTCAAGGCCATGTGACTTAAATTTTGTTAAAAACCTTTGATGCGGAGCCTTATCGAATGCTTTTAGCGAATCTGGTTAGATAACATCAACTGCTTTACTTTCTTCACACATATTAGTTATAAAAGAGATCAAGTATATTTGTCAGACACGAACGATTTCGTCGAAAACCTTGCCGAGAAGCGTTTATTAAGTGGCGTTCTTCTAAATGGTTTACGATACGATTTCGTACGATGGTTTCCATAAACTTTCCAAGTACAGACAATAAGCTAACTGGGAGACAATTTTTGGACAGCGACAATTACCTTTTCTTGAAAACCTGTATTACATTGGCAAACTTCCTTTCTTTAGGAATTTTTCCTGTAGCAAGTGACTTACTGAAAAGGGCAGTCAAAGGCTTAACTGTCTCATTTTTCGCCTCCTGCATTGTCCTCGGATAAAACTCATCAGGATCTGCAATTCTGTTAATTTTGGGTTGTGTTTTCGATCGTAAATACAGATGCAAATAAGTCATACAAGATTTTTGTCACGCTTCGTTGTCTTGAAACAAGTCATCGTTTCCCATGCTTAATGGACCAGTTGACTGAGTAATGACTATCGTGCTTCTAACATAACTATAAAACTTCTTATGGTTTCTTTTGATATTATCAGCAATATACGCTTCATAATGACGTTTATTTTGTCCTATAACTCTCTTACCTTCTCTATGCAAATCTACAAAACTTGCTCTTATCATATTGGTTATTGGTTGCTTTGAGTTTCTAATGAGCTACTTTCTTGGAAAAGAGGCTTTTTTTTTTTCTTTCACCGTTCCACTACCTTAGTATCGTTTTAGAAATAGACTGGTTACTACGCATCGGCACGTATGTTCCCTCAACTGCTTTGAGGGTTTTCCTGAAGCTCTTCCAAGCTCCGTTCATGTCGTTTTCCTTGACCATATTATCCCATGTTTGCCTGTCAAAAGAAATGTGAAGTTCATTGAATTTTGCAAGTCTAAAATCAGGTAAAATGATATTTCTTAAGCAACTGTCATGCTAACCACCACTTCATGCAGAGTTGAAAGTGACCTCAAAAGTAATTTGTCGGTGATGACTAGTACCAAACTTATCTGCAATATTGTTAAAGAGATCCTCATTTATAGTTAGAACTAGGATTGATATATTTCCGTCGCGAGTAATTGGATTATGGAACGTGTCCCAAAATGTTAGTAGCGTGTTTCAAAATGTTAGTAACGTGTTCCAAAATGTAATTTGTTTCAGAATGTTAGTATTGTGTCCCAAAATGTTAGTAACGCACTTGAGGTAAACAGCATGACCCCTGGGGTAATTATCACGTTTAGGCATATTTATTACGCCTCAAGGAGTGATTTGCATGCCCACCGGTAATTTGAATACCTAAGGATGATCAGAACGGCTAGGGGTAATTAGAAATCCCCCAAAGGTAAGAAGCATCCTAAGGGTTGATTATCATAGATTGGAATTAGTACACCCCAAGGGGTGATGAGCGTGCTCATTGGGTGATTACTATTCCCAGAGGTAATTTGTACAGTTCCAGAGGTACGACGCACACCCAGGGACAATTAGTCCGCTGAACTGTAATTAACATGCAAGTGAGTAATAAGCACACCTGGGATGATCAGTATGCCCATGGATGATTAGAACACACGGGGTAATTATTAAGCTCACGGGTTGATTAAGTACTTCCAGGAATAAGTAAGCCCTCACGGGTGATTAGGATGTTGAGGGATAATTTGCATGTGACTGTAAGTAGTAGACCACAAGCGGAAATTAGCAGGTGCAGAGGTAATTGTTCCGCCGAGTAAATCTCCATACTCAGAGTAATTAGCATTTCCCTTGTGATATTGAGCATGCCAAAGATAATTAGTATTTGTGGGTAATTGATACGGTCCTAAGTTATTTAATACGCTCAATGGTAATTGACACGCCCGTTGCTAATTATCATACCAAAAGATAATTAGCACGCCCAGGAATAACTATGCTTCCATGGTAATTTGCGTGCCCAGGGATATCTATCATAACTAGGGGTAAGAAGCACTCTCCCAAGGATGATTAGCA
Source organism: Panulirus argus (assembly GCA_038088735.1). Classification (NCBI taxonomy): domain Eukaryota; kingdom Metazoa; phylum Arthropoda; class Malacostraca; order Decapoda; family Palinuridae; genus Panulirus; species Panulirus argus. The sequence goes on from JAYMFT010071905.1 coordinate 13,618, forward strand.
CCCTGAGGACTAAATAGCACAACCTGGGGTAAGAATTGTGCTCCTTAAGTTAATTATGATTAGCACGCTCAGAGGCAATTATCAAAACCGGGAGTAGTTATTACGCGTCCAGGAGTAAACAGCTTGCTCACGGGAAATTAACACGCCTTGGGGTAAACAGTGGGCCTCTGGGATGATTAGCACATCCAGGAGTAATTAGGAAGCTCATAGGTAACTAGCCATCCAAAGGTGATTAGCGCCTATATGAGTAATTAGGACATAAGCTTAATTAGTTTGTTCTCAGGGTGAACTAGAACTTTTGGGGGTAACTAGCATTCCTTTGGGGTAATTACAACTCCAAAGGGAGATTAGCACAACCAAAGTAGTAGGCAGTAGGTTGTTGACAGCAGCAGCCCAGGAAGGCACTTCCATCCTGACTGAGGAGCGTTAAAGTGGTGCCAGGAACCATCCAACACCCTCCATGTCAGGATTGCTGGTCTTGCTTTCTGTCTCATCAAAACGGTACTACCGGGCTAGTTCTACCATCTTCTTAAAAGCACCATACACCCAATCAAACATTGCTTATTAGTATTTCTTTTTTCATATAAGTACTTCTGCTAGTTCCTGTCCACTCGAACACTTATAGTATCACCACGATAGAGTCCATTAAATCTATGACCCCAAGTCCCCGGTATCATGGGGTGCTAAGATTCTCTGGGTTTCAGCATGAATCTACTGCCAGTGAGAGGAAGGGCTCTGGCAGCAGTAGTACCTGCCCCTCCCACAACATTTCTTTATCTGTGAGACCCTCTTCTTCTATTCACTATACCAACATTCGCGGTCTTTCTAGTAACCTCGCCTCAGTTGAACACCATCTGTCTAATACCTCTCCTAATATCTTACTTCTGTCTGAGACTCAGTTGTCTAATGATGTTCTCACTAGTCCCTTTTTCATATCTA
>JAYMFT010071916.1:0-14556 GCA_038088735.1 Panulirus argus
CTTGTGTGCCCCCACCACTAGTTAGACCACAGAATACTCGGCAAGCTGCTGCGTCACATGATTATTGTGTGGCCATCAGCAACTCAAGGGTTTGCCGTTTTGATAACTGCTTCTTTCCCAGCATGTTGAAGCTTTGGAACTCTCTATCCTCTCATGTCTTTCCCAATAACTATGGCCTGGCTCATTTCAAGAGACAGGTCTTTCACTTTCTCAAAAATTTGTAAATACTTTCCCTCTCTTTTTTTTCCCCTATCTCGGTTCTCTCTATATTTCTATTAGGGCCCGGCCTTGATGTGGACTTTTGTCCGAGACTGGAGCCTTCAACATAAAGAAAAAAAAATCACACAACACACACAACATCCTAGACCAACTGTGCTACATAATCCAACACATGCCACACAATACCCTACACCAGCTGTGCTACACAATACAGCACACACCACAACACAACATCCAACAGCAACTGTGCTACAGCATTCAGCACACCACACCACACCTACACCAACTGTGCTACACCATTCAGCATGCAGCACACAACATCCCACAACAGCTGTGTTACACCAACCAATATACACCACCCTACATCAGCTGTGCTACACCATCCAACACACAAAACACCCAATACTGGTTTTGCTACACCATCCAGCACACACCACATAACACCCTACACCAGCTATGCCACACCATCCAGCACACAACACCCTACACCAGCTGTGCTACACCATCAAACACACACCACACAACACCCTACACTAACTGTGCTACACCATCCAGCACACACCACACAATACCCTTCATCAGCAGAGCTACACCATCCAAAAAGAGGAAAGACCTAAAAAAAGAAGGATAGGAAGGTTTTCAGCAATGTAGTTTTAAGACCATTAGGGGCTGAGATGCTGAAAGTAACTAAATAACAAGAGATAGTCAAGAATGCAATATCAAATGATGGCAGAATAATAGCCTATCTTACTAATAGGGAGTGGATAGTTGAAATTACCAACCCTGAAGACCTGAATAAGATTGGAATTAGGTACTTCCCCAGATTGGAAACTGCTGAAACCGTATAACTTGGTCTGTGAAAAGGGTTGCAAATGAGCACAGCAGTCACTTTGGTTCAAGCACACAGATTTCTACACACTACACTACACTCACACAAAATACTACATGTGAACCTGTACCATGTATATCACACCCACACATTATCACTCAATGCATGTGGTGTTAAGTCTGAACTCTTATCGGTAGAATTGCCTAAATTTCTAAAAAGCTAAGATGTCATCTGTACTCTGGAGACAAGATGTGATGATGCTGATATGGGGAATGTAAGGGAGAGAATGGAGAGTATGGGATTTGACATTGTCCTTAAAAACAGAGGTGAGCTATGTAGGTCTAATTCTGGTGGTCTTATTAATGCTATTAGAAATAATGGTACATTTAAGTGAAAGCATATGAAAAATACTCATGAAACTTCTTAGTCAATTAAAGCAGATGGGCTTACACAAGGTTCTCATAATAACCTCAGTTCATATCTCTCCTAACCACTAAAGATATGCTAAAACGGAGCATTTCGATGAACTAGATATCTTTGGGCTTCTATGGTGTAGCAGTCAATGTCCCTGACCATGAAGCATTCATGGGCCGCCCAGCGTCGAGTGCATAGCTTCGAATCCTGGTTGCAACAGTCAGTCCACAGTCAACCCAGCTGTTCATCCCCCCTGGGGCTGGTTGATAAAATGGTTACGAAGCTGAGGCTATGGAGGAAGTGAAGTGTTTTAGATATCTGGGAGTGGACTTTGCAGTGAATGGTACCATGGTAGTGAAAGTGAGTCATAGGGTGGGGGAGGGGGTGAATGTTCTGGGAGCGATGAAGAATGTGTGGAAAGAGAAAACGTTATCTTGGAGAGGAAAAATGGGTATGTTCGAAGGAATAGCAGTTCCAACAGTATCATATGGTTGCGAGGTATGGGCTATAGATATGTTGCGTGGAGGATAGTGGATGTGCTGGAAATGATATGTTTTAAGACAATATGTGGTGTCAGGTGGTTTGATCGAGTAAGTAACGAAAGGGCAAAAGAGATTTATGGTAATAAAAAGTGTGGCAGAGAGAGCAGAAGAGGGTGTGCTGAAATGGTCTGGACATAAGGAGAGAATGCATGAGGAAAGGTTGACAAAGAGAATATAAGTGTCAGAGGTGGAGAGAACAAGGAGAAGCAGGGCACCAAACTGGAGGAGGAAGGATGGAGTGAAAAAGATTTTTACCGACTGGGGCCTCTACATGCAGGAGGGTGAAAGGCGTGCAAGGAATAGAGTGAATTGGAACAATGTGGTATACTGGGGCCAATGTGTGGTCAATGGACTGAACCAGGGAAAGTGAAGCATCTGGGGTAAACCACAAAAAGGTCTGTGAGGACTGGATGTGGATGAGCTGTGGTTTCGGTGCATTACATTTGACAGTTAGAGAATGAATGTGAGCAAATGTGGCCTTTCTTCGTACGTTTCCTGGCGCTAACTTGCTGACGCAAGGGGTGGTGATAATGTTTCCTGTAGGGCAGGGCGTCACCAGGAATGAATAAAGGTGAGCAAGTATGAATATGTTGTGTGTACATGTGTATATTTGTATGTATATGTATGTACGTATGTGTATATATCTGTACACATATGTATATGTACGTGCATGTAAATATATGTGTATATATGTATATTATGAGTGGATGGGTCTTTCATCGTCTGTTTCCTGGTGCTACCTTGCAAACACAGGAATTGGTGATCAAGTATCTTTTTTTCTTATGTTAGCTGAGACAGCACGGGAAGCTGAGGCCCTTATCAAGGCTATCCCATTTATGCTATATAAAGTAACCTGTCAATGTAATGAACTAACAGGGGTGTCCATTAATGCCGAAAGTCCGTTAAATTGAATGTAAACATTTTTTGATACAATATACAATTCACACTCTTTCTTTTAACTCCTCTATCACTTGATGCCATTTTGAATTGTAAGGCTTGCAAAATAATTTAACAAATAAAGTCACAATTCTTTGTATACAACCTCACTGCATGATAGCTTAAGGCAGACCGAGACCGAAACAAAGGGAGTATATGAATATTCCTTGACAACTTGGTGATGTGGTGGGGTGAGAGAAACACAGGTTGGGTGGGACACAATATACTGATTTTAACATTTCAACAGAGTCTTGATCACAGAATGAGCACTGAAGAACAGGACTCCAGCTTATATATGTGACATCATCGCCCATCACCCCCCTAGGTACCTGGTGCGACTTCCCAAATGGTTGCGCCTGGCATTTGACCTAGCTGCCTCTGCTGCAGTGATCTGTCTCGCGGCCACTCTTGCAAGGTATACAAAGCCCTCCTGGTGATTCGTGTTTTCTTCTGTTGCTATTTAAGCGGCCTCAATCGTTTTTCTTACTTTTCTCGTACTACCCTTGCTTAGTATTTTCATCTCCAGTTCAGCAGGTGCCCTTTTTCTTCTCCATGAAGGGGCGGCCAGGAGGAACATGGCAATGGCAGCAAGGTCAAATGACGGGGGCAACCATTCAGGTCACACCAGGTACGGGTGTGTGTGTGTGTGTGTGTGTGTGTGTGTGTGTCCTAACGACAACATGTATATAAGCTGAAGTCCTGCTCTACTGTACTCATTCTGTGATCAAGACACTGTCAAAATGTTAGAATCAATATCGTGCTTCCCACCCAATCAGTGTTTCTCTCACCACACCACATCACCAAAGCTAGTATACCCAACGCTACCAAAAACAAGTGCAATATGAAGTGCACTTGGTGTGGCGTTTGAGATTTTTTTTTTTCAGTTACTATCTATGAGTGTATTATTATTTGCCCGGTCCATTAAATCCAAAATTCGTTATATCTGGGTGCAATAAATCAAAAGATTACTGTATATATTACTGAGCCAGGCACCCATTTTATTGACCAACCCTTAGGGGTGGATGAACAGCTGGGTTGACTGTGGAGCGACTGCCGTAACCAGGATTCAAACCTATGCAATCAACCTTAGGCGGCCCATGAATGCGACATGGTCAGGAATGCTATATAGTGATAATGAGATGGGCTTGATTACGGCCTCAGTTACCAGTGCCGTAACAGCTAAAAAAAGGAAAACATTGCTTAATTACACAATGATTCTTTAAATAAGTTATGTATGTTATGTGGCGACATTAATGCTCATACCAGCATCATGACAAATGTAGTATGTGTGAGTGTTGACAGAGGTGATGACATTGATGATGGTCAAATGTTTATTGATGATGTTTACATTGGTTTAGGTAATCTTAGTATTTCAGTGAATAGGCTTAATTAAGAATTAACAAAAGACTGATGTGAGGATGAGTAATGTTTGTGGGGCTGGAAAAATCACTACTGCTTATAATACAACTATACATTATGTCATTAGTTCACTATTGTTAATGCAACATGTTATGGAATCTAAAATTCTAGATTTTGATCTATCATTTGCTTAAGTTCATTGTGATCTGCACACACAATAGAAATTTAATTGTATTTCAACAAACGTAAATACAACAAATGATCAAGTGGATGGGGATGTATGTGTGAAACCTGGAAGATGGAGAATGGAGAAAAAGAGTTAATCTGAGTGGAATGTTGATGTTTGTAGAATGAATGAGTTCTTTATACAGATAGATGAGTTGTCTGTTGATGAGATAAGCAAGCAACTGAAGCTAATCCTAAGTGAACCTGTCAGTTTGAAAGGGTTTGATAACAAGTGTTGTAAGAGCAGAAAAGAATACCACAAACATAAACATACTTCTATGAGAATAATAACAATTACAATAATATGACTGATAAGAGTAGAAAATATGAGGAGTTAAAAATAAAGAGAAAGCCAATTTAATTAAGAAATTGGAGAAAAAGACTCAAAATCATATAGGAATACATTAAAAGGTAAAAGAATAATAGTAAAATTACTATGGCACTTGACAATTTCTATAAATACTTTAAATTGCTTTCTAGTGAAGATGACACTGACAATGGAAATAAAGGTATTGAATATGAGGTTAATGATGCAAACATCTCAGCTATGTTTAATAACTCCATTACTGTTAAGGAAATAAAGAAAAGCTGGTAAATCAAAAAACAAAAAGTCCCCTGAAATAATATGATATTGAATGAGTATATGAAATGTACCAACACTTGTTTGCTTAACTGATTCATAATATCCTTGACACTGGTGTTGTCACAGCTGAGTGGCTCATTTGCACCATAGTGCCACTGTATATGAACAAGGGTGACATTCATGACCCTGACAATTAAAGGGGATCATGCTCCTCAGTTGTATGGGGAAACTCTTTCTAACATAATGCATATTATCAATGAAACACAAGCTGGATTTAGACATGACTGCTCCACATTAGATCACATATTTCTAAATAAATGTATAACTGATCAGTTTTGCTAGAAAAGAGGTAACTTATTTGTTTATTTGTAAACTAAAAGAAAGCATTTGCTATGATGTGGCAATAAGGTTTATAAGTTAATGAAGAAAAATATGAATGGCAAGATATTGAATGTAATGAGAAATATGCACAATAATAATAGATCCTGTGTAAGGTTGAACCAACAGATATCTGATACATTTATAAGTATCACGGAGGTGAGGCAGGGTAAAAACTTGTCGCCTTTACTCATTGCATTTTATGTTAATGATACTGAGGAAAAATTGATTGATTACAATTGTAATTCCTTAGATAGTGATGATTTGGTTAATTCTTACTTGAATTTACTTGTGTTAATTTATGAAGATGATACAATTATGTTCTGTGACAGTGAGCAGGGGATGAATCAGGCATTGACAGGTTTTCATGCCTAATGTAGCAACTGGAAAGTAAAAGTAAACTGCAGCAAAACGAAAATTGTAGTGTTCAGCAGGTGCAGAGTTCAAACTAATAACTATAATTTCAAATTTGGTTGGAAGAACATTTAAGCAGTAAGCAAATACAAGTACCTTGGTATATTATTTAATTACATTGGTAAGTTTCATAAAGGAGAATTAGAGTTAAAAGAACTCGCAACGAGAGCTATGTATTCACTAACAAATACAAGTCTCAAGTTTAACTTGTCAGTTGTTATAAAGAATGTACTGTTTAATATTATGGTGATGCCAGTTACGATTTATGCATCAGAAATATGGAGTCACTATGTTGCAAGGTTTATAGAATTATTGCAAATGAAATTCTTAAAGCATATGTTAAGTGTTCACAAGAATACAAGCACTTACATAAGGTATGAGAACTTGGTGTCTACCCACTCAAAATTTATATCAAATGTATAATGATTGGGTATTTGTAGTGAATGATTACAAGTAAAAACAATAAACTAAAAACACTAAACTGAGTTATCTAATGCATAATTCTTTTTGCAATTAGATATGCTCGATGTTTACATCTCACCACTGATAGCTTGTATTAAGAGCACACGTAATGACTGTGGTTTATCTGGGGTGTGGTTATCACAAAATATTACCAAGCCAACTTTGTTCAGAAAGGCCATTGAATTACGGTTAAAAGATCACTGGATTACTACTTGGAATAACAACTTGTCAACTTAATCATTTGGTAGTAATTACAGAATGTATAAACAAGTATATGGTATGGAGAAATATCTTGTAAAACTATTGCGGGGTAACCGTGTTTTAGTGAGCAAACTACAAGCATGTAACAATAAACTACCAATAATTGTGGGTATATATTGAGATGAGAGTAAGGTAGATCATGTCTGCAGCAAATGTGATGCTAATGTTGTGGGTGATGAATATCATGTATTATTTCAATATAAAAATGATGATATTGTTAAGCTGCAAAATTAGTATATTCCAAACTAATACAAATCTAGGCCAACTCATTTCAAATATATTCTCTTTATGCAAACTACTAATGTAACAATTCTTAACAAACTATCGCTCTTTTTAAGAGCAGTGTTCAGTATACTTAGATGAATTAATCTACTGAAAAGTAAATGTAACTATTGCTAGTAAGTCATATTGTTTAGCTATTCATATGTAAATGGTAAATTACATTTAAGATGGTTGCTAATGTTATTAAGGAGCTGTGCTCTATACTTTTTGAAAAAGTCAAGGGCAAATATATCAATCTATTCTATTCTACATTCTATTCACACCACACAACACCCTAAACCAGTTGTGCTACACCATCCAGCAAACACCACACAACTAGCTGTGCTATACCATCCAGCACATAACACCCTATGCCAGCTGCGTATCATTATCCAGCATACACCACAAGACACCCTAGACTGGGGTTCTTCAATGCTGGGTCGCAAACTTTTGTTCAGTGGGTCGCCACATTGTAAACAAATATATAAATGATAAGTGAAATGCATTAATAATAATAATAATGATTATAATAATAATAATAAAAATATCAATTATAATAATAGCATTAATAATAATAATAATAATAATAATAATAATAATAATAATAATAATAATAATAATTATAATAATAATTAATCATCTTCATCATCATATCAGTAGTCCACAAGTAATCACAACTATACAAATGAGAGAGAGAGAGAGAGGATGGGAGGAAGAGACAGGACTCGTGAGCATTCAGAAATAATTTTCACTCACCACAAAAACAAACTTATCCTTAGTCACACTTGTACGTTATGTCCAACGCTTTGACAGAATGAATCATTTTGTTATAAGAAGTAAAGTCCCTGCTCAGTCATCAAGTATGTGTGCATTTGATAAAGATACACAGGCAGAGAGGCGTGTGTCAAGCATGGGTGAAGCCTCATCCTCATCAGCCTCCTCTTCTAAGCCGCCTGCCAAGAAGAAAGTTAAGTCATGGACAAGGCTGTACAGCGATGAAATTTTGAAGTATGGCTTTATCAGATGAGAAAAGGAAAAAGGAGAACCAACGCCAAAGTTTGTGATTTCAAGTGAGGTTCTTGCAAATGAAAGTTTGAAACCATCAGAATTAAAGAAACATCTTGAGACAAAGCATGTTGACCTCTTTGGAAAAACCAGTCGAGTATTTCCAGAGAAGAAAGGAGCAAATGAAGATGTTAATGAAAGTTCTCAGTAAAGCAACCACTCTTAATGACAAAGCACAACTGGCATCATATTTAGTTTCCTATCACACTGCCAAAGACAAAGTACCATGTGTGTACGGTGAAAAACTTATTCTCCCATCCGCTGTGGATACATTGAGTGCGGTTCTTGAAAAATTGGCAGACAAGATCAAATGTGTCCCTCAGTGATACAAAAGTGTCACAGCGGATAAGTGATATTGTGGAAAATTTAGAATTTCAGCTGGTGTCACGTCTACAGTCTGCTGGAGAATTTGCTATTCAGCCTTACAAAAGTACTGATATATCTAACTGTGCAATACTCTTGGTTTATGTGAGATACGTATGGAAAGATGACTTCTTGGAAGACTTACTCTGTTACTTAACCTTATCTACAAATACATTAGGATCAGAGATATACAGAAAGTTGAATGACTGTGTAGTTGGAAAATACAAACTGAACTGGGCCAACTGCAAAGGAATTACAACTGATGGAGCTGCAAACATGATTGGTAAAAACAGTAAGATTGTGACTAAATATCAGAGGCAGCTGGTAATGACATTGCTAGGGAACATTGCTTCATCCACCATGAAGCGCTTGCTGCCAAAGGTATCCCAGTCAGTCTCAGAGGTGTTCTGAATGAGGCGGTGAAAGTTATCAACATAATCAAAGGAAGTTCACTTAACAGTCGGTTGTCTGAAATGTTGGAGATGAGAGTTGATCATTCACACCTGTTGTATCATACAGAAGTTCAGTGGCTTTCCAATGGCAGAATTTTAACAAGGGTTTATGAGCTATGGATGGAGGTTCATATTTTCCTTCTAGAGAATTTATCCAGCATGGTAGACTTGTTTTTCAATGATGAGTGAATCCTGAAGCTTTCATATTCAGCAGAAATTTTCTCAAAGCTATATGAACTTAATCTGAAACTGCAAGTGAAAGAAAACAATATATTCCAACACAGCGAGGAAGTAGAAACATTTAAGAAATCAATAATGCTAAGGCAAGCTAAGCTTGAAGTTGATTGCCCTGTTTACTACATGTTTCCAACACTTTGCAACATATTGAAGAAAACAGCATGTGAAGAAAATCTGAAGAAAATTAAATGTGATATTCAGCTACACCTTCATTCTTTTTCAGCGAGTTTTGAACAATACTTTCCTAAAGAAAAGTTACAAGATATGAAAGAAAAGCACTTGGTAAAAGACCCTTATGCTTTTGAAAGACCAGAGGCTCTTGTAGGGCTAAATCTAACTCCTGATCAAGAAAATGAGCTTCATTTCACAAGTGATACATCATTAAATATCAGGCACAAGTCATTATATCTGTCATCATTTTGGATAAGTGTTTCCAAGGAATATCCACGTTTAAGTTAGAAAAGTATCTTGTTTTCAATACCTTTTACAACTACATACTTGTGTGAAGCTGGTTTCTCAACCCTGACAATGCAAAAAAACAAAGAAAGAAACCAACTCAATCCTACAGCCAACATGCATGTGGTGTTATACTCCTGCAAGCCAGACTGGTCCAAGATAACAAGTAACAAGCAGGCACACCCGGCACACAGAACAGGTAACTGCATTCTATTTTTCTTCTGAGCTTTGTTGCAATTTACACAATAGCTCTACATATTCTGTAATAACATTTTTTTGTACAGATAAAATTTACATTAGCACACTTTCAACATATTCAATTATTTTGAATCCATATATGTATGTATGTATATACATATGTATATGTATGTATGTATGTGTGAATGTATGTATGTGTGTATGTATATATGTATGTATATATGTATGTATCTATTGGTAAAAAGTTTTCATACTGGATGGAGAAAGGTACAACAGACATGAAACAGGATCATGAAGGTAATACATAAAATCAAACTAGGTCGTGATGAAAAAAGTTCAAAGAACACTGCCCTAGATCAATTGTGATATAACAATCAGCATACACCTCACTACACTACATGAACTGTGCTACACTATCCAGCACACACAACACAATACCCTACAGCAGCTGTGCTATATCATCCAGCACACACCACACAACATTCTACACCACTGTGCTACACCATCCAGTACCCACCACACAACACCCTACACCATCCAGCATACACAGTGCAACACTCTACACAATACCCTACACTAGCTATGATACACCATCCAGCACACACCACACGCCCTACAGCACCTGTTACACCATCCAGCACACATCACACAACACCCTACACTAGCCATGGCACACCATCCAGCACACACTACAGAATACCGTATATCAAGAGTACTACCCCATCTAGCACACACAACATATCACCCTACAGCATCTGTGCTACACCAACTAGCACACACCACACAACACTTAAAACAACTGTGCTACACCATTTAGCGTACACCATACAACACCCTACAGCAGCAGTGCTATAACTATCAGGATACACCACCCTACAGCAGCAATACTACACCATCTAGCACTTACCATACAACACCCTATACTAGATGTGCTACACCTGCAAACACACACCACACCACACACTACATCTGCTGTGCTACACCATTCAGAACAGAACGCTTACCACCCTATACATGCTGTGCTACACCAAAGTTGCACCACCCTAAACCAGCTCAGCTACATCATCCATCACATACTACACAACACCCTGTACAAGGTGTGCTACACCATTCAGCACACACCACACAACACCCTATGTCAAGTGTGCTACCCCATCTAGCACTCACCACATAACACCCTACAGCATCTGTGCTACACCAACCAGCACACACTACACAGCACATAAACCAACTGTGCTACACCATTCAGTGTACACCACACACACCCTACACTAGTTGTGGTACATCATCTTGCACAAATCACACAACACCCTATATCAAGTGTGTTACCCCATCCAGCACACACCACATAACACCTTACAGCATTTGTGCTACACCAACTAGCACACACCACACAACACATAAACCAACTGTGCCACACCATTCAGCATGTACCACACAACACCCTACACCAGCAGTGCTATAACTATCCGGATACACCACCCCGCAGCAGCAATACTACACCATTTAGCACTCACTATACAACACCCTATACAAGCTGTGGTACACCAACCAGAACACAAAACACAACACGCTACACCAGCTGTGCTGTTTCATCAAACACACACCATACCCCGTGGACACTACATCTACTGTACTACACCATTCAGAACAGAATGCACACCATCCTAAACAAGCTGTGCTACACCACTGAAAATGCACCACCCTAAACCAGCTCAGCTACACCATCCAGCACATACCACACAACACCCTATACAAGCAGTGCTACACCATCCAGCACAAAACACCTTACTCCAGCTGTGTTACACCTACAAGCACACACCACATAATACCCTAAACCAACTGTGCTACACCATCCAACACACCATGCAAAACCCTTTTCTGCTTGTTCTGCATCTGTAAACACAACACCCTGAACCAACTATGCTACACCAACCAGCACACACCACTCAACACCCTACACCAGCTGTGCTACACTATCTTGCACATATCACACAACACCCTATGCCAGCTGTCCTACACCATCCAACACATACCACACACCACCCTACAACAGCTGTGTTATACCACGTAGCACACTACACAACACCCTACAACAGGTATGCAGTATCATCCAACACACAACAGACAAAAACCCTACAACAGCTGAACTATGCTGATCAGCACAGACCACACAATAACAATTAATTCAATTTGTAGTGACTCAAAAAAGTTGAATCAGAGAATGACTACAATGAAACATGTTTGTGTTTAAATCATTCCTTTTATATGAGTTTGAGCCAGCAGATAGCAAGAAAGAATACAATTAATTTTACCTTGATCTAGATCATGTTTTCCATAAGGTTTATCACAAAAACCAAGTTAAGGTGGAGGAGTTTGATATACTAAATTTCTAACTGATATAAGGCAACTTAATGAATAGAAAACAGACAGTTATTTGTAATGTGGTAATATCTCATTGAGGGACAATTTTGGTTTGTGTTATCTATCACTCACACTGTTGACCTGGATAGAGGCTACCAGATGCCACCCAGTAGTGGTTACAACATAAGTAAAAGGTCACCTTTGATGAGGTTGAATGATCGAAGTACAATCTTGTGTGAAAAGCTTCTCACTCTTACTGAGTCCATCATTTTTTCTCTGCTACTGATTGTAACGCAGCCTTGAAGCTGCATGAGCCCCTGCAGAAGGGTTCTTGGGGTTACATAATATTAAAGAAATGGATATATGAATAAACTGTAGTTTAAGTAAATTAGCTCAACATCAAAGTCAGAATGAATAATATCTTCAAATGAAATCATACAGCTCTATTGGAGAACCCAAATAACCTATAAGAGTGGAGATAAAGAGGCAAATAAATGTTTAACATGCAAAACACAAAGCACTGAGTGTGGGAAGTCTAAAATAATATCATTTGTGAAATCAATGGAGTGAAAATTAATGAAACAACATGTGAATAAGATCTCAGAGACTTAGTTATTATAAAGGTTAAACCAAGGCTTAGTGTTGCATAAAAAAGAAATTAATTTCTATATACCTAAGCTTTAGGAAAAGTTCTACAAGAACCCCCTTCAACTTTTTCTACCATTAGTAAGACTTACCCCTGATTATTCTTTGCAATTTTGGTTAAATAACTGTAAAACTGATACATATTTTTTTGAAAGTATGCAGAAAAAAATGGTACCAACTGCCAAAACTTTTATTATGATGAGATATTAACAAATTAAAATTTACATATTCTTGAAAACTATGTGTTGATACAAAGGGAATGCATACAGAGAATACAAACAGGATATCCACACCAGCTAATTAAGAGAAAACTTATAACAATAATTTTCATAAAAAAAGAGAATAATCTAGTAAGTACTAGTTTCTAGATAAAGATGAGCAAAATAAGTTTTTAAGTAAGATCTTTAGCAAAAGGAACTCTTGTAAATGGGCCAAAAGGTTGATTAGTTCTACAGTTTCCTGTTGTTCTTATGTGTAATAACGTCATGAGCCAGTCTGAATAATATACAACCCAGCTATGGATAGAGAATTTTGTTTATAGTTAACATTTACAGGAAAAAAATATTCAAATTGGAACACAGTGATGTACAGGGAAACTGACAAAAAACATATCAAAATACACAGATGGTATAAAACATACCCCAGAAATGTGTCATTCTAAAGCAGGTATCAATCTGAGATGAAAACAATACATGACAAAACCTAGTCTGATACAGACAATATATGGCAGAACCTAGTATGATGTATACAGTATATGGCAGAATTTAGTGTGATATAAACATTATATGGCAGAACTGATCAAAATAATATGTGGCATAACTGAAATCTTTTCTGCCAAAATAATCTAAAAGTTTATTTGCATTAATAATAAGTAGGTAGTAGTTGGTAGGCAGCCAATGACCAGGGAGGTATATTACCGGTATATTACCAGTACTACCCACCTGGGTATCGGGAGGGTCAGTGACATCTGCATAATGAGTCAGCACTTTAGTGGTTGTCAAGTTGCACTCCTCTGACCCAGGTAGCTGTCTTTTCTTTCTGTCTCACTAACATGTGGACTACCAGCATTCTGTCTATAAACATACAATCTCTCCTTGTCATTTGTAACACCTGACAACACTTAACTCACACAGCTTATTCTTCGTAACTCTAGATTTTCCTGTGGTGAGCACTATGCGCTAGCCCTGCCTTTTGGCAAAATGGTAGGAGTAATACATAGTAGTAAGTAGGGATGTTTTGGCAGGAGCATTAGGTAGAATCATTAGGTAGAAGTAGTAGGTTTGAGCATTATATAGAAGTAGTCACAACGTAGGAGCCTATGCAAACACTGCGTTAGAGTTGCCCTCTGCCAGTGGCCTGTTAAGGGTGAGGCACTAAAGGCTATGAAGTGACACTGGAGTTCTTTGGTTATTGAGACTCTGTTGCCATGGCCATCTCTTTGAGGGAGTTCCAATGGGAGCAAATGTCAGAGATATAGAGAGACAGATCGATAGACAGATAGAATAATAAGTTTATAAGTTTTATCCAACTCCACCTGCTCATAGTTACACCTCAAGTAAGAAAAGTTACCTTTGGGGAAGCTGTATCAATGTCAGTTGTTGGAAGCCTTGCTGAAGAACTTACATCAAAGGAGTCCTTCCTTTCCATGCTATAGATAGTAGCACAACTTTGACATTGTGAGAGCCCCTGTAGATGGGATTTAGGGTTGTATAATAATAAAATTGTTTTACATTATCTTTATCAAAACCACATCAGTCCAGTTGCCATTTTCAAACAAATCATAAAATAATATTGTAAACTTTGCTCATTCACCTTCATCATGTCTTTCCCAATAACTATGACCTGGCTCATTTCAAGAGACATGTTTTTCACTTTCTCAAAAATTTGTAAATA
>JAYMFT010071927.1:0-14556 GCA_038088735.1 Panulirus argus
TAAAGAGCAAGTCTCAAGATTTGTTATCTATATGTCTTTATAAACTTACTTCTACATTTCAGGTGGCCTTCGGGCCTATACAGACTCTTCTATATCACTTGTAAACTTTCAAAAGTGACTCACAGACGCCTCTCGCTGTTCCCCAGGAGGGCTACGCGGCGGTGCACCTGGCGGCCATGTACAGCAGGGAGGAGACCATCCGGCACCTGGTGCAGAAGAAGGCGGACATCAACGCCACGGGCGGGGTGGGTACCTACCTGTGTGGCGCCCACACGCCTCTTGGCGGCTACGGGCATCAGCTGCATGAGAGGGGGACTGCAAGGCCAGGGGGGGTGATGTGGGTACCTGGCCAGGGGGGTGAGTGACCGGCTGGCCAGGGGTTGAGTACCTGACTGGCCAGGGGGTTAAGTGGCCGGCTGGACAGTGGGTTGAGTGCGTGACTGGCCAGGGGGTTGTGTGGCCAGCTGGCCAGGGGGTTGAGTGACTAGCTGGCCAGGGGGTTGTGTGGCCGGCTGGCCAGTGGGTTGAGTGCTTGACTGGCCATGGGGTTAAGTGGCCGGCTGGCCAGCCAAGGGGTTAAGTGGCTGGTGTGAGGGGAGAAGGATTACTTGGCGAAGGGGAGAGAGTGATTAGCTGACCAGGGAGAATGGGGAGAGATTAGTTGGTCATGGGGCGTGGAGAGGGATGATTGCCCGGCCGTGGAGGAGTGGGGAGGGATTACCAAGCCAGGAGAAGTCGAGAGAGAGAGAGAGAGAGAGAGAGAGAGAGAGAGAGAGAGAGAGAGAGAGAGAGAGAGAGAGATCAAACTAGGCTGAGGGTGAAGGAGTCACTTGAAGGTGTACACGACCTGGCGTGTAAGCAAGTCACCAGGCGGGGTGTTGTGGACCCGTGACCTGACCAGGTCACCACATATATACCTGCCGGGTGGGTGACGCGTTACGAAGACCACAATCCAGTTTCCAGTTCCCGGAGTAATGCCCGAGTCGGGCTGGTGAGGCACAAGGCTCATCCACTAGGCCATGGTCATTCCCCAGGTACTAGCACCGACCTGGTTGGGAACATAGTGGGGAAGAGACGAGCTAATTACCCCCCCTGGTTAGGTGTGTTGAATTAAGGTACATTAAACTTCCAGTTAAAAATGTATGAAGTTGCCTTTCATCCAGGTTTCTTTTCCAGGGTTTTCACTTTTCCAGGTCCGAAGTTCTCTAAAGACTTCAGATTTTCTAGCGGTGTTTGACGATGGTTTCACTAACGTCTCATGTTACCTACAGGAAACCGCTCCGTATTGGACTGGCCCCTCGACCAGAATTGGTCCTCGGGAGAGCCAATGGTGAGTTAGTGCGTTGGCCAAACACGACAATCGGCTTGTGCCGAGGAGGACATCATCCAGACGCAACTAGCTGACTGTGCGTTGGCCTGTCACAACATACAGACACTCCCTATGACTCTGTCTCGGACCAAAATACGAATCGGTGAATCAGCAACCACAGATAATCCGAACGCGCTCACATGCAGAAACAAATGAAAAGATTTAACCTAAAATACGTCAAGAATTTTAGGGAATTATGTTCATACTGCAATGGGCTGAGCTATCACTGGTTCCGTTGAGGTCGAGGATCTTATATAAGTGAACAGGAAAACATAACTACTTGAGGAGCGACGCTGGCGGTATACGCCATCTTTTGATTTATGCCACATAACCATCTCAGGCCTTGGGCAAGTTCCCAAAGCCCGCACGACAGCCTCTGTGAGTACGAGAGTGGGCAGGGCAGGTCAGGGACGGGCTTGACTGTGGCAAAGTTTGCCAGGCCTTTGTCAATGCCGAGAGTGTGTTAACTGTTGTGATACTGACTGGTTCTGCCCAGTCGTTCGCGTTGGGAGAGACTCAAGTTTTGACACGATGGAACTTTTGACTGACTCTTCCTCTGTCCCTCACACAACAGATAGGAAAATTCAATGCCTGTCTCTTTCACTCTCTCTCTCTTTCTTTCTCTCTTTTAACTCGTGACTCCCTCTCTCTCTCTCATCCACACCACTACATAAACCTTCCTCAAGGTCGACCTCACTCCACACCCCCATCATAAACTCCCACTAACAATAATGTCCTCCTCTCTCTCCCTCCCAAATATGTTTGCGCATTTAGCCTAAACTGGGGAGCACTTTACACTCGGAAAATGTCGAGAGAATAATTCCCTCCAGTCCACCAGTAAACTTTCCAGGCATCGAAGGCTGCTGCTGCTAATGGCCAGGGCTTCCAGGTACTTTCCTAAAGGTCACTACGACCCCAAGTCACACGTCAAATATTTGCATAATAATGACAGGACCTGTACAGCCTGGAGAGCTTCTCAAAAATTATGACCTAATGACATAAGTGGCCCTCCTTATGTCGTGACTTGAGGACATCACTCATGCCTCCTGTGTTCCGAACTGACGACGCGACTGATCCTAGCAGCGTTGTGACCTCACGACACCACTCGTTCCTCCTACCAAACATGTGGTGTGTCGCCAGTTGACCCAACATTACCTTCCGCACGTTCACGGTAACCACGTTCACTGTACCCAGGTTCCCCCCTCCACCATGTTCCCTGCATCCAAGTCCAGCGTGTCCCACGTACCCATGTCCACCATGTCACCCTACACCACGTCCCCTGAGCACCCATTTGCACCACGCCCGCCGACAGCTCTTGACCAGGCCCTTACTCTACCCAGGGGCGTCCGTGCCCGGAGACGGACACGGCCCTCACTGACGGACCGGTGGGTCTAGAACCGTGGTTTGGTCCTGAGGATCTCGTCGCACGCCTCAGAACTCGGGAACGAGAGACGCACGACGTCTCGAGGAGCCATAAATCTCCCATATGACCTGTAACTAAAGACGAGCCGAGGGCAAGGGCAGTGCAATTCGACCACTATGGATCCAGCGTCTAAACTAGCATATGCTTCTCAAGTTGGATAACAACTTAAATAGCACAGAACTAACAGACAAGGTCTAACCAACAGGTTAAAAAAATATATATATATATCACCATAACCAGCTAGAGGCCATGCTATGTTTGCTCGTATTGGAAGGAAGGATAATGCGTGAGGATGCGAACATTCCAAGTTACTATATACCAGGCTGACGAAGTCGACAGGTGACCGGTTCTGCGTAAGACACAAGGAGAGAGCAACCCGAGGCCATGACAAGTAATTAAGCAAGAAACTTGTGAGAAAAACAATAAATGTAAAGAAGTAATTCTATATTACCAGAATAGTGCAGGATACAAGGAACACACACACACACACATATACGAAGGAAGACATGGTCATTATTATACAAGGTTAGATACCGAGTAAAACACGTGTGAAACAAATAGTAATCTCACACAGATGCACCTCACTCATGCGCTTGGCCAAAGCGTGGAACTATCCAGAGCCCCATTATGACCTTAATTTCTTTTATGACCAGTTAACTAATTACTGAAACGACCTCCCCCCCCCAGCTCTGTAATGACTATAACACCGTAACTGTGTATTTTCCGCCGAATGGGATGGCCAAATTCAAACAACCGTTCTTTAATTATCTATACTTACGGAAGAGATAGGGCCCCACGGGTGTACAACCCCGTATAGTGCAGACAGTTAATTACAACTGGGAAAGCACACACCCACACCCACACGCCCACACGAATAAAGACACACCCACATAGCCCTCCACCACATCCGGGTGTCTGCGGCAAGAAATAAACGAGAGAGAAAAAGAAGGAAATACAAAGGAACTGTTTTCTATTGACCCGGGAGGCATTTAACAGGAAGTAACCCGCCAACACTGTCGCCCCCTCCCTTCCCCTATCAAGCCACACCCCATCCAACTTCACCCATTTATAATATCTTTACCTCCCTCTCAACACCCCCACCCCCTTTATACGTCCCCCCCTCCTATATATATCCCCCTAAACGTCCCCCCTCCCCTCCCCTATTGCCACCACGAACGACCATACACCAAGGATTACCTTGCCAAACAATCACGTAATGCCCTGAGCTAATTCATCTATTTTATTGTTTTTCGCCAGACGAGCCTTTCATAAACTACGCATATATACATTACAGCCTGGGCTAAAGTAAGTGATTTTCAGGAAAAATATATATATATATATATATATATATATATATATATATATATATCATGTAAACCTCGAAAAGCCAGGATACGAACCCGGGTAAATACATTGGTGTTCACAGTAAGCGTAGTCGATCTGTAGCAGCTGTAGGACGTATAAATTGTAGGCTGTATTTAGATCGGCATTAATGGCAGCAGCAGAGGCTGCTGGGGGTCTGTGTGAGGCACACACGCACACACACCATCGTTGGTTTTGACACGAATGAATGAAATCCCGACACGAAGCCCAGGCCAAGCTGCCAGCCATATTATATGCCCGTGTGCGTGTGGGGGTAACCGGTGCGTCTCTTCTGTATTTCCCTGGCCATGGTTGCTCGTATCCTCGAGGCTACGTTGCCGCTAAGGAAAGAGATCTAGAAAAAATAATAATAATTAATGGTGGCAAGACACACAGGCGACAATAACTGCCGATAATTCGTTGCATTTCTTCGTTACACGAGAGATTTTGTCACGCAGAATTCTTCCGGTTACTCTCTCTCTCTCTCTCTCCCAGACGACACGCCCATCTATCCCACCTCCCCTCCCTCCCACCTTACCATCCCTCCGCAGCCCTATATTCATTTCACCCCTTCCGCTTCTCCTCTCTTCCATACGAGTCAATTTCCCGTCATCAACTTTCTTCCTCCCACCCGAGTTGCTCGCAGAAGTAATCCCGCTAAAAGCGTCACCCCCTCTGCCACCCGGTGGGCGTGTTAACCCCCCCTCCCCCTCTACCCCCTTCCTCTTCCATCATCCATAAAGGAAGGGGAACATATAGCCCCTACACAGGCCCGAAGGGCTGCCAATGCTAACGCCAGTTTTCTATAAGAGAAAAAACGGCAACAGAAAACGCGCTACAAACTACTAACTAAAGTCCTTAGACTTGCTTCGCAAATTGACACCATCGACAGTCAGACATCAAATTCGTTACTGACACCGGTTTCGTTATAAGATATCCTGTCTTACGTACAAATTCGAATTCGTAACACAAAAACAATAACCGGTACTCCAAAATACCCTCAAGAGATTAAATAATTAGGCTTTTGATAACTAATCGACAAACCATATAAAAGGAGTGTACGGTAAAATCGGAGTTCATGGTATAGGGTGGTCGACTCTGCACGTGGCTTGTGCACGTGGGCACAATCAGGTAACAACAAGTGTTATTACAATGGCGAAACGTCGTCTGACTAACTTAACGTGACGGGTGGGGTACCACAAGGCCCAGTCCTGGGACCCTGTCTTTTCGTTATCCACGCCAGTCATGTGGAGACAGACAGTCTTATACCACAATTTCAAGATTTATCGATGGAACGAGATTAGGAAATAGAGCCAAAGTTAAAATCAGGACTACCTGAAGATTTAAAGTGATTTAAAAGTGGTGGAGTCGTCAGAGACAAGGCAAATGGACTCACTGGAGACTGGTGGAAAATTGATGTATTCTGGCCAGAAAAAGTTAAAAGCTTATATGAAATGCACGGTGAAGCATTATTAGAGGTAAAAGACATTGATCACTATCAGAAATGATCTAAATCACGAAAAACAGTACCCACTGCATTAAATAATGCTAACAGGAGGCTTGCTTTCACTATACACTATACAACGAAGGGTACAATATTCATTCAATGTTTACAACGCCCTGGTCACCCCTCGTTTGGACAAGACAGTTCAGCTGTGGTTACTAAACTTGATACAAAATAAAGAAAAACTAGAACAAAGAAGCTTTGCGAAGAAAAATTAGAGCTCTCTCTAAAAGGTAAGGCTTATTGGAGATCTGAGGAGTTTTTCAAATAAATAATTTCGACTACTGACGAAAATGTCCTCACTTAAAGAGATTAAGTACCAGAAATTATGCCATGAAATTAAGAGTAAGATGTAACAGCAACATGGGAAAAATCTTTCAGCTGTGAGGCTATGGATGACTGGAATGAACTACCACCAGATGTTCTTTATTGCGAAGGATCACGATACCTTCAACTCAAACCCTGTAAAATTACTCCAATATGTCAATAATAAATACGCCAGTATCAAAATTTATTGTTATAATTGTTATAAAATTAAACTTTATTTTTACCATTACAAATCTGAGCCTCCTCTCTGGAGAGACCCACTGTATTCAGAGTAGGCAACCTTTCCTATTCACTATTCCCAACAGCATTTCCAAGGCAGTATACTCCTTCCATACAACACAGAGTTCTCTCATTTCTCTTCCCCTGCCGGCTGTTGAGCCGGAGGGAGAGGTGGGTCGGATGGTGCCTTTCCTTTAATGTGCTGTTTGTATCGCAAATAGGATCATGACCACAGGACACCAGTGCTGTCCTCCAGCAGATAACCTTGTGATGAACCACGAGGTCTTCTGTTATCTGTCACTTCCCATGTACTCCCTCCTATTCCACCCTGCCTCCCTCTTCCTCTTCCATCCTCCTTTCTTCCTCTTCCACTCCACTATATCCTGAACATTATTCTTGACCTCTTTATCAACTGTGTCTTGTTTGCGGATCCAAAGATGTTTTTACTGTCCTACTTTTCATTAGTATTCATAACCCTCCATAGACAGAGGCCTAATCATATGACAGAGGATATGACAGACCAGTGATCGAGTCATAAGACAGAAGCTGTGATAGGCCAGAGAGGGAGTTATATAACAGAGGCTGTGACAGGCCAGACACTGAGTCATAAGGCAGCGGATATGACAGGCCATAGATCGAGTCATATGGCAGAGGATATGACATGCTAGAGACAGTCATATGACAAAGGCTGTGACAGGTCAAAAAGAGAATGTGACAGGATATGACAGGCCAGAGACCAAGTCATATAAGAGAGGATATGACATGCTGGAAACAGTCATATGACAAAGCTGTGACAGGCTAGAAACAGTCATATGACGAAGGATATGACAGCCAGAGATCAGATCATATGACAGAGGCTGTGACAAGCCAGAGACTGAGTCAAATAACAGAGAGCGTAAAAGACCAGAGACCTAGTCATACGACAGAGGATATGACAAGCCAGAGAGCGAGTCATATGACAGAGTATCTCTCCGGGAGAACTAAAGACAATATATCTGGGCAGACAGTTCCACGAGCAATCTAATCTGGCCTTTAAAAACCCACAATGGAAAACGTGTGCCTCACGCGTGATCCAATACGCACAACAATCCCTTCTGAATGCCGAGCCAGCGGCTCGAAAAGCACAGAACAAAAGGCGAACCTTTTTGCCTGGTTGCGATGCTGCACTGTGTCATAGAAACCCGTCCAGTGTCCCTGGTCATGAGACGTCCCATGAGCGAGAAAGCAGAGGCGCCACCTGTGTCATAGTTCGACTGACTTTTGGGCGCTTCGACATGCAATGCATTCGATCATATGGCCGGCTGGGCCACTACTCCATGAGCCTGGACTCGTTTAGTTAATGGCCGGCCTAGGGGCCCTCTGTCCACTAGCTGGGGGGCCCGCACTGACGGGTGATCGGTGGGTTACTGTTGTCATGAGGTATTATGATGACATCGGGTAGTAATCAGGGTAACGGATTACCTCATGGTTCAGCTGTGGGTGACATTTTATATACTGTGTACAGTTATGGACTTGTGGTTGTCTCTGACATTAGTTAACAAACACACGACCTCTCTCTCTCAATCTATCTATCTATCTATCTATCCATTTATGCATCTATCTATAAATCTATCTCCCTATCCAAACATCTATCTACCTGTCTATTGATTCACTTACAATACCTTCTTCTTCTCTCTCTTTCTCTGACTCTACCTTGCTCTTCATACAAAGTGTACATATGTACCTAACCATCTCTTCCTCTCACGAGCTCATTACACACCTGCATATCACCTGTGCCTGCGTTCGTCTACGTTGCATCATCGTCAACAACACACAGTCAATCCCAGTGGCTCATCTCCACAGTGTGGCGATCACAGATGCCTCGTGCAGGTGTAGGTTATCACGCCTTGAGAGGTAGGCAGGTGCAGAGCAGGGTCCTCAGCACCTGTTCCTCCCGTGTGATCGTCACGAGATGTGGTTTAAGTTCCGTGTGCTAAACTCCTTCGACGATTACATATAAATTCATTCCCTATGTCCAGGAGACGTGCACGTGATACTATTGTGATATACACACATAACATGTGCAGAACACAGGCCAAGTTGTTGCCACTAGAAGAGGACATGAATGAAATTTCTTCTCCTCTGTTTCAATGTGATTGCGCTCGCTAATCACACACGGTCATAAATAAATGTATGTGTACGTTTTTCGAATTCATTAGCTTGATTGGACCATTAGAGCAACTGTAATGACCTGCCACCCATTACATACGGATGGGTGGAATGGGGGCGGCATTAACCTTGCTCTAACTGGCGCCAGTCTTGGGCACAGTTTGAATTGGCCTAAGAATTCATAAACACTCTATATATCACATTAACATGCAGTACACTGTACCCGTTTTATATTCCTTTCCAGATAATTTTCAGACTAGATTTACAGCAATTGTTCCAAGGTACTGCTGAGTACTGTGCCTCCAAAACCAGCACGTCTATTTACCAATCATTTTGTAGTGGTGAGTGAAAAGGTTTTGGAGTGAGGGTCGGTGAAGCAGAGCTACGGACATGAGATGGAAGGAATCAGAATCCTTCACCTTAGGTTCGGAGTGACCCGTCCGCAATACTGCCTCAGCAGAAGGTGGCAAACGGGAACTGACAGCAAGAGCCGGGAATGTATTCTCCAGTTCCCACAACACGCCTTCGTCAGGAGAATGTGAACCCCTGCTTCCTCCCCACAGTTTCCGTTCCTGATTCCTTTTCCCCTCGACCCGTTTTGTCACTACGGGTTGCAGCCATCTGCTGCGTTGGATAGGTTATCATCAACGCTAAATTATGAACCAGTGAGTTCTTTACTGCTTCTTCTTGGCAGTCAGTCGTGTGCCACCGTCTGCACGACCGGGTCTTTCTGCGGGTTACGGCCCGGGCCCCAGCCAGCGTGGGCCTGGGCTACGTAGTTCTGTGAGGAAGCATAACCCACTTTTCTCCCTTGTGTCAACTGCTGGATAGGGTAGACCCGTCCGTCCTCCAGGGGATCGAGGAACGTGAGCACACTTGGATAACCTGCAGCCTGGG
This sequence comes from Panulirus argus, assembly GCA_038088735.1. Classification (NCBI taxonomy): domain Eukaryota; kingdom Metazoa; phylum Arthropoda; class Malacostraca; order Decapoda; family Palinuridae; genus Panulirus; species Panulirus argus. The sequence goes on from JAYMFT010071927.1 coordinate 9,250, forward strand.
TCGGGTGGTCTAAACCTCACCAGGACAAGGCTCGCTACCCACAAGTGGGACTGACTGTGCTCCTCTCACAGCCACACACTTCTCCATTCCCCCGACACTCACGCCCATTACTGGAACAGGGGACTCCCATGGGTGACTTTAAGCACCAGGCAACACCTTCAGAGGGGAAAATGTCTACTAGGTGGTGATTCCTCCTAGTTCTTAACGCTGGATGGTTCTTAAAGAGGACCGAGACACGGGTCTCCTTACTCAATTACATATCGAAATTGTGGCGTCCATAGTGACTGACGCTTCAGAGATCAGAGGACTTAACCCCAATAAGCTCACTGTTTCCAGGACTCGAATCTATTCCAAAAGTTGCCATCACCGACTTTTAAGGTCTTTGGAAAAAAAAGTTGAATCCTAATCAAAATAGTTTTTATCTTCGTCTATAACGATAAAGTGATACCACACGACACATAATCAAACAGCTGTTTCGTCCGTTTATACCTTGGGCAGAGAAGTGTCCAAAATGCTGTGAGAGTAACGATTTCATTTTCAGGTGTTGTTGGAGATGCCAGCCTTGACCGGAGCCTCTCCACAATACTATATTGCACAGGGCTTCTTGCTCAGCCTACAAGCTATTTCATTTCATATCAGATTCCACAGGATACTTGAAAAGACTAATTTCTTTCCCAGATTTATTCTTATAAACCCACCTTGAGTCAGGAACGTATGCAACCCAGGTGTGTTTGGTAATTACCATGAGACTTTATTGATCTTTTTCATGACTTCCTCTGTACCTACTCTTACTCTTTACCCTATGCCTCTTTTAACTTCCCCTTTCATCAATTTTCCAGTTCTTAAATATCACTTTTAACTTTTTTTCCCAACGCAATCATCAACTGATAATGTGTCTGGGTCAAAAAGAAATCTGTATTAATCTTGATTAAGCTAGTCTAACTCAAACCCGGTTTAACCTCAACTAACCTCATTGGGCTTCGTTTTAACCTGATTAAAACGATTCATACTGACAACAAGTTGACCTGATAGTGTTCTGACCTGAACTACATCAACTCCCAATACATCAATTCGTCCATTCCCTTTCAACTTGGCTTCCGTCTATGCCCTGGTGACAGCAGTGCATGACGGAGTTGGTGTGCTCCCACTGTCCTAAATCGTGCCATCCCCGTCACCTGAAGTCTGTCTTAGACAAATGTCTTGGACAAGGAGGAGAGAGCAAATGCTAAAGATAGCTTTCTCTCTCTCTCTCTCTCTCTCTCTTTCCTCTTCTTTTAACTATTATGTATCTCTTGAGAAAAAAATAATCTGGGTTTTTGAAACATGATTAAATGCTGTGCCTGACTGTCTTCCTCAGGTCTGCTTACTCAGAAGGGCCCACTTCATTCTCTCTCTGGCTCCCTGAGTGACATGTTACCCTGAGTCATCTAGTAACCTAACTAACTCGCCACCAGATCTCACACCTCTCTAAACAAGTTTATCTCACCTATCCTAGAACAGATTGTGCCTCCATGTTAAAAGATAAAACTAGCCCACAACCAGAGAACGGGATTGTGTTAAAAAAAAAAAGTTCAGAAGATACCTTAGCTCTATAAAGACCTTTTGAGTCACAGACGAGTCGACATGAGACGGCAGTGCATGAGGCAGTCGCTGCCGCCCCTCTCCCGTGTCACCAGCCTCTCCTCCCGTTCTCTGGCTGTTGATGTACACAGAGTGCCACGGTAACCTGAATGACCCGTCCACGTGTCGCTGGCTTCGGTAGAGACCTCCTCCCTCCCTGTAGCTAAACCCGTAAGCCTCAGCCCTGGACCGCTGACTGTAGCCCACCTCCGCCCGCCCACCCAAGTGAACCTGTAGTAGTTTGGTGTGCACGTGTGCCTGTGGTGTTCGCGCATGACTTAACCAAATTTCCACTCTGGTAATTTCCCTGTCCCACTCTGGTATTTCCCTGTCCCCACTCTGGTATTTTCTTGTACCCAATGTAGTATTTCCCTGTCCCACTGTCGTATTTCCCTGTCCCACTCTGTTATTTTCTTGTCCCACTCAGGTATTTTCCTGTCCCACTCTGGTATTTCCCTGTACCCACTCTGGTATTTCTCTGTCCTACTCTGGTATTTTCCTGTACCACTTTAGCGTTTTCCAGTCCTATTCTGGCGTTTCCCTATCCCACTCTGGAATTTCCCTATCCCACTCTGGTATTTCCCTGTCCCACTTTGGTACTTCCCTTTCCCACTCTGGAATTTTCCTGTCCCACTCTGGTATTTCTCTATCCAACTCTGGAATTTCCCTATCCCACTCTGGAATTTCCCCATCCCACTCTGGTATTTTCCTGTCCCGCTTTGGTATTTCCCCGTCCCACTCTGGAATTTTCCTGTCCCACTCTGGTATTTTCCTGTCCCACTCCGGAATTTCCCTTTCCCTACTCTAGTATCTCTTCCTATCCCACTCTGGTATTTACCTGTTCCACTCCGGTATTTTCTTGTCCCACTCTGTTATTCCCTATCCCAATCTGGAATTTCTCTATCCCACTCTGGAATTTCCCTGTCCCACTCTGGTATTTCCCTGTCCAAATTTGGAATCTCCCTGTCCCACTGTTATTTCCCTACCCACTCTGGTATTTTCCTGTCCTAATCTGGAATTTCCCTATCCCACTCTGGTATTTTCCTGTCCCCACTCTGGTATTTCCCTGCCCCACTCTAGTATCTCTCCCTGTCCCACTCTGGTATGTCCCTGTCCCACTCTGGTACTTTCCTGTCCCACTCTGGTATTTCCGTCCCACTGTGGTATTCCCCTGTCCCACTCTGGTATTTTCCTGTCCCCACTCTGGTATTTCCTTGTCCCCACTCTAGTACCTCTCCCTGTTCCACTCTGGAATTTCCCTGTCCCACTTTGGTACTTCCCTGTCCCCACTGTAGTATCTCCCCTTGTCCTCTCTCGCCTCTCTCTCTCTCTCTCTCTCTCTCAAACAAAAATAATCTCTAATTATACCTCCCGTAAACCTCTATCTCCCCGCGTCTCAAAGCTCTTCTCTAACGCCTTCTTTGCAGCCAAACCAACAAACGACCATTCACATGGTCTGTGAGCGAGCGCAGACGGCCCGCAAGTTCATGGGGAAGCCGCCACCGCTCGTCCAGCGATCGTCCAACCTCAGTAACAATGACGAAAAGAAACCAGCGAACAACACAGTCAGCGACGTATATATATACATATATAAATATAAATATCTTCCAATCATTTAGCCCAGTGTTCTCTGTCACTTCTCCGAGTGTGTGTGTGTGTGTGTGTGTGTGTGTGTGTGTGTGTGTGTGAGTGCCTCTTTGAGCTTTCTCCTAATCCCCGCCCCCTCTCAAATACACTGTCTACGCCACAGACCTGACAGACAGACGTCTATGCAACTGCTATATATATATATACATATACGCTTTCCAGATCTCTGTCTCTTGACACAGACACAGATACACAGGCTACGGACACAGTGGCTAATGAAAATAGCCAAGTCTGCTAAACGCTTTTACAGAGCTCAGGGACGCTGTTTCTCTCTCTCTCTCCCATGTAAAGCAGAAATTTAAGTTTTTGTTTTTCCGTTTCTGCTGCGCAAACATGATTTTCACATTTACATTTTTTTTTTTTACACCAGCGGCGTAGACCCTGGCTTGCTACCTAGAACGAAGCTGCCCGAGAGAGACAGATTTTTGTAGTGTTACGCAAAAGATTTTTTTTTTTTACCTACGCCTACAAAAAAAATATATGCGACTATTTTTTTTTGCAGTGTTTAGAGAGAGATGTGTGCCATTTTGACGCATCTGCGTATTTTTAACCGCTCCAAATTTTGCAGGGAGCTGGGATAGACTCTGCTGTGATTTTTTTCAGCCAAATGTTTTTGTATTTTTGTAACCTGATTTTCAGGTGATTATCTTTTTTTTTTTTTGCTGTGTACAAGGTGTGGGTAAACCCTTGTGGCAGCTACATATAGCAATTAGTATTCCTCATTAACCAATTTCCTTGCCATTTCGTGTTTGAACTCTCGAATTAATTCCATCCAAATACATTTTTCCCCCATAAACTGTTTGCATGTGCTAATCTATCCTAAATACTTTGTCTGGTGCAGTTATGTATGTAGTCAGAATCCTTCTAAACGTATAAATCTAGATTTTAAGGCTATCCATTTCCAACTGAGCTAATATCTGATGTAAACTGATAAACTGAAAAACCTTTTTAGCTTTAGATTAGTCATTTTTTTGTAGATGTATAAGATGTTTACGTAGATACGTAATGAGTCAGTCAATAAAAAGTATATAATATCAACCAGTAATGAAAGCCAGAATACTGATCACCATTTTTTGAGCCTGTCAGGATTTGTGCATAAATCATTAATGCTTAAGTTATAAAGGAAATTAAATCATTTGAGATCGTACATGTATGTTTACATTCTGGCTTTGTTACTTGATGGGATGACTGCTTTAGTGAGTGACAGGTCAGCAGATGTACCTTGACAATCACCGCAGAAATGATGTGTGAATAAAATACCTTGCAGGAGTTTTACACATGACCTATGCCACGTTGTGTGTCTGTCTCCTGGCCTACGCTTGGAGGCGAGGGATTCCAAAAACCTAGAATGCGCATGGCTGCCAATCAGTGTCATACGAAACAGACTTTCAACCATAACTTCTTCTTTGGCTGTAAACAAAAGGATAACGGCATAGGACATGTGTAAAAATCTTACCCAGTGGCCGAGCCTGGCTGGTCTCATAAAATCCGAACTAATGAGGCAGAATTCTCTACTCTCCTCCAGTTCAGAAGGGGTTTAGCGTCATGACCATATATACCCATGAGTCCTCTTGTTACTCATGGGTACATGCGTGAGACAGGTGATGCCAGTCTGAACACCCCTGCTGATCTGAAGGCAAACCGTGAATCCTACCCGAACGTCCGGAGTTTTTCTGAGACACTCGGCTCGTCGACTCACAGAAGCACCGCTCACCACACCCGAACGATACCTTGTTTTTGAGTCCACTTGCACCAACCCTCCCTCCACCACTTACCCCTGCACCTGTGGGACCCACGGCGTCCTAGGCACCCCGGGGCCCCACTACCTACTCCACCACTCCCCTCTGTCGCCCCCTTCCCGCTCACTCCCCTTCCCAATCTAAATAGTCGACGGAGGAGGTGCTCTGTGTTCCGCTCTACCTTCCGTGCTGCTTCTGCTGCTTTGACTCCTTCCCCTGCTATGGTTTCCTTATCATGAGATCAAATAGGGAAAAATAACCGTTTCATTTTCAATATATATATATATATATATATATACTT
>JAYMFT010071938.1:0-14555 GCA_038088735.1 Panulirus argus
CTACCACTTCTAAAACCACACTGCTCCTCCCCAATCTGATGCTCTGTACATGCCTTCACTCTCTCAATCAATACCCTACCATACAATTTTTCAGGAATACTCAACAAACTTATACCTCTGTTGTTTGAACACTCACCTTTATCCCCTTTGCCTTTGTGCAATGGCACTATACATGCATTCCGCCAATATATATATATATATATATATATATATATATATATGAATGTATGTGTGGACGTGTATATACCGTGTGTATACTGGGAATAGACAAAGAGAGGCCTGATTTGCTCTCATCTATTCTCTAGATTTCTTGTGTAATGCACTGAAACCATGTCATCCTATTTACAACTCGGCCCAATAGACCTTTCGGTGGTTTTCTCTGGCAGCTTCATATGCCCTGTGTTAGTCCACTGACAGCATATTGCCCCTATTATATCACATTGTTCCAGTTCACTCCATTCCTTGCACATCTTTCACCCTCCTGCATGTTCAGGGCCCAACCACTCAAAATCTTTTTTCACTCCATTTTTATTTGATCTCGCCATTCTCCTTTTCCCCTCCACTTTTGAGATATATATTCTCTTTGCCAATCACTTTTACTGGAAGAACTTTGGAAAAATTGTCTCTGACTTTTCATGGGTAAATTACTTTTTCTGGCTTTCCTTGGGTAAATTACTCTCAATTGTGGATATGCTTCTGTCTCTGCCAATCTATAGCAGAGGTTATTGTTACAGGAATGGAAGCATTTATCCCTTGTTCCTCCAAGACTGCTTCTTCATCCAGTCCATGGTTCATCCGTTCTGTCCTGAGGCCAATGTGGCACAGGATCATGTATATCAGGCTTGGAAATACTCCACTTCCTCCAGCTTCCATTGAGCATGTATCTCTGCCTGTTATCATTGCAAGTGCATTTTACATGAGGCAAAGTGTTCCTTTATTCAAAGGAAGTGCAATAACTTCTCATCATTCTCTAATAGATTCTTTTGGTCTTTATCTTTGGTCATTGCTAGCAACTTCTGATGCTCTATCTTCACTATACTGTTCTGACAGTACTATATCTGTCACTACCATAGACAGAGCAGCTCTCTTTGGTTCCTGTTTCTCCTCAAACTCTACCTTGTATGACTCAAACATTTCTTCACTCCCTGATGCTCCTCTTAGCAATCCTATGCCCCTCCCTGTTATCTTCTTTCGGACTGTCAATAAAGTACTTCTCCCTCTAGACACAAGCAAGGTCTGTGGTCCTGATGGCATTCATCCATGTGTACTGAAAGGGCATGCCTCTGAACTTGCACCTGTGTTTGCTCGTGAATCCCTCTTCAACTCACATATCCTAAGACATATTGAACCTCACTGTCTTCTCTCTGATTGTCAGTATGGCTTCCATAAGGTGAGATCCTCTGTTGATATTCTTTCCTGTCTTACTAATGTCTGGTTGTCATCTCTGAAAGATTTTGGGGAATCCTGTGGGGTTGCCTTGACATATTGATAGCTTTTGACAGGGTTGAGCATCAAGGTCTCATATCAGAGCACCTTTCTTTTGGCTTCCCTGTCTCAGTTTGCTACCTCATATCTAGCTTCCTCTCTGGCTTCTCTGTGTCTGTGGTTGTTGAATCAGCCTCCCCTGTTTCTCCATCAATAGTGGTGTTCCTCAAGGTTCTGCATCATCCCCTACACTTTTTCTCCTTTTTATCCATCATTACCTCTCTTGCATAGACATCCAAATGTATACTCATATGCTGATGACTCAACACTGTTCATCCACATCCTTCAGTTCTGCTTCTTCTTTCACTCGATCTGCATCTCATCTCAACACAACTTCTGTAAACTCACTTGGATAGGATATCTCAGCGGGGTAGATGAAAACTGGTTAAGTCTGTTGTCTCTAAGACCTAGTTTCTACCCATTTCTCCATTGAAAATTCCTCACAACTTTCCTCTGTCTTTTGATGGATTTTTAACTCCACCCCTTGATTCAGTGAACATACTTGGTATTACTGTAACATCCACTCATTGTTGGAAACCCCACATTACTGAAATAGTTAAGTCTTTCTCACAGAAACTGACTGTCCTGTTTAAATGTCAAAATTTCTTTTCTTCGGAACAGTTGCACCATTTATACGAAGGATTTGATCCATCCTTGTATGGAGTACTGCTTTCACATCTGGGGTGGTTCTACCTCTGCATCCTTATTTGACAGTGTTGAGTCAAAAGTAATTTACCTCATGAACTCTCCCAGCTTAACTTCAAAACTTTCCTTGTTTGCCTTATGCTGCAATGTTGGTTCTCTTTCCTTCTTCTGTAGGTATTACTTTGGTTTTTACTCCAAAGAGCTTGCTGCTTGTGTCACCCCACCACTAGGGAGACCATCCAATACTCGTCAGGCTGCTGCATCATATGATTACCGTGTGGCCATTGGCAACTCATGGATGGGCCATTTTGATAACTGTTTCTTTCCCTTAGCCTTAAAGCTTTGGAATTCTCTACCCTCTCATGTCTTTCTCAATAATTTTTACCAAGTTTACTCTTTTTCACCAAAATATGTTAATGCTTTGCCTTGTCTCTTTTTTTCCTCCTTTTATTATTCTTTCTGTATTTCAATTAAGGTCCAGTCTTGATGTGGAGTGTAATCTGTGACTGGAGCCTCCAACATAAAAAAAAGTATCTCCATATATCCTTTTCAAAACTCAACCACACACTTTTTATTCCTATCCGTCTCTCTTACCCTTTTACTAATTACCCTATCATACTACCTCACACAACATATTGTCCCCAGACATTTCATATCTAACACATCCATTCTTTTACACATATCCTCATCTATATCCTATGCCTCACATCCTTACAACATCATTAGGACTACTATACCTTCAAACAAACTCATTCTTACCCTCCCAGAGAGCAACCTCACTTTCCACACATATTACAATTTTCTTAGAACCTTTGTCCCATCACCTATTCAATGACTCACTTCAGTCTCCATGGTCTCATTTGCCATCTTGTCCACTCCAAGGTACCTAAAACTCTTCACTTTCTCCATATTTTCTTCATTCAAACTCACACTCCATCTAACTTGTGCCAGTACACTACTAAACCCATTATCTTGTTTTTATTCACATTTTCTCTCAACTTTGTCTGCTCACACATTCTCCTAACTCAGTCACCAACTACTGTAGTTTCTCACTTGAATCTGCCACCAGTGCTGTATCATCAGCAAACAACAAGTGACTCACTTCCCAGGCCCTCTCATCCCCTTTAGACTGCATACTGACTTCTCTTTCCAAGACCCTTACATTTACCTCCCTATCTATGTCTTTATCTCTGATGCCTGTTCTTTCCAGGAACTCCCATTTAGTGGGTGGTCACAGCAAAATTCCGCTCTTATCCCTGTCGTTATATGCCTCCCTCACATACACTATTCTATGCTTTCTTCTACTATTTCTCTCCCTCCAGCACTCGTCCACCATGTTTCCCAATGTCACAGGTGGTATTCCTCTCACACCAACCCCTTTAACTGTACTATCATCCACTTTCCTCGTAAACTCCCAGTCTTGCATTTTTTCCACATGCCCAAACCACCCCAAAGTACTACACTTCACCCACTTTACCACTCCACAATTCATTTCCTTTGAATTCCCTGCCATACCACATATCTCATACACCCTTTCATTTCTTCATTCCATCTAGTCACACCACATGCTCCTCTCAATTAGCTTATTTCCACAGCTTAGATTCTTGACCTCTGTGACTCATTCCATGTCTATGTTTTGGCTGCATAGGTCAGGGTTTGGGAGGACTGTGCTGTCCCTTAATCTTTTCTTCACTTCCATACTCACAACTTTATCCTTCATTACCTGCCCTGTACTAGTCTCCCTTATCTCTCCATCCATATCACCAAACATACTCAAGGTAGCTCCTAAATCCTTTTACTCTCTCTCCTCTCCCAATCTTTCTCTCCCATATCTTTAACACATTTTAGTACACTTTCTTTCACTGTCAGGTTTTATAAAATCATTACTTTCACTTGTTTCCTTTTAGATACCATTACTTTACCTTTACTTGAAATTACCTTCATTTGCTTGTGCTTACACACATCATATAAAACACTTACAGCTTTCTGCAACCCCTCATCACTCTCAGCAAACAACACAAGATCTGCAAAAAGGCTTGTCACTAGCCACCATACCTCACAACCACACTCTGTCTCTGCATCCCATTTCCCTAGTTTAGTTTTTATGTCTCATATCACTCCATCCACATATATGTGAATAGCCACAGTGTCATCATACAGCCCTGTTTCACATCCAAATGTATACCTAAACTTTTGCTCAACTCTCCATCCACTCTTTGCATAAATTTGCTCCTTTGTAGAAGGCTTTCACACCATCAGACAGTTATCCCCCTATTCCATATATTATTAACTCATCCCATAAACCATTCTCTAGATCCATTAAAGCTGCATACAACTTACTGCCTTTCACTAGATACTTTTCCACAGTTATTTTCACCACAAAAATCTGATCCACACATCCCCTGCATTTCCTAAAACCCCCTTGCCTCTCACTTAGATTCTGCATTCAGTCCCTTCCATCACCCTATCAATCAACAGCCTTGCACACACTTTTCCTGTTACACTTAACAGACTCATTCCTCTATAATTGTTACATACATCCTTAGCACCTTTTCCTCTGTGTAAAGGAACAGTTATAACTTTCACCCAGTCCTCAGGCACAACCATCTGTTACCATTCTAAATTACATAGCAAAGCATCCACTTTATCACACTTTCTCCTCCATACTTCAGCATGATGGCTTCAATCCCATGAACTCCTGGTGCCATTTACCTTCAGCCTCACTATCAACCTTTTTACCTCCCTTCTTGCTGTAGGCCCTTGCGCTTGTATCCTCTTGCTTCCATCCTCCATTTGCATTCATGTAACAACTGTTGCTTCTGGTGCCACATCTGCATTCATGAATTCTTCAAAATACTCTTTTCATCATCCTTTCACTTCCTTCTTTTGATTGAACAACTTTCCCTCCATGCTTCTCACATTATGCTGTATAACAATGTTTGTTCCTTGGTAGTAAGTGTTATTTTTAAATTGCTTATGCATAAAAAGTAGAGATAAAGGCTATTATTCCCTTCAAACTTTGCTTTTGTGACTAGGAGAGTGATGTTTTGAAATTTACCTGTTTCCAGTAGGACAACAGGCAAATTTGCACATCTTTATTCACATAAAGTTGGAAGAACAACATATGAATCTTAGTTAACATGTATTTGCAATTATGTTAAAGAAAAGTGATCACAAAAGATTAAGAAGTGAGTAGTTTTTTGAGATTTATGATTGTACTGTAAATCATTACACAAATGAGAACCCAAATATAATCTTCCATCATGTTCTCAGTGTATGGTCCTTGAAAGTGGCATTCAAAGTCCAGTATATCCTGGTGGAAGTGCTTACCTTGCTCCTTTAAATACGCTCACATGTTCTTGAATTTATCAAGATGAGCATCAAGGGTATGGACTTTGAGGGACACCCTGCAGCCCATTTTGCCGTAGTTCTTCACCATAAGTCTCAACCAGCTCCACATAATCTTTGGCCTTGTGACTGCCCAGGAAGCCCTGAACTACTGTGATGAAGCTTTACCAAGCTGCTTCCTCCTTCCTAGTGAGCTTCTTGGGGAATTCCTTGCACTGCAGGATCTTTTTTATCTGTGGTCCAACAAAGACACCGGCTTTGACCTTTGCCTTAGACAGTTTAGGGAAGAAGTCTTCCAGGTAATTGAAGGCTACAGGCTCTTTATCTAGAGCTGTGACAATTTTTTTCTTAAGGCCTAATTTTATGTGCAGTGGTGGCATCAACACCTTCCGGGGGTCCACTAATGGCTCCCACTTGACATTGCTCATCCCTACAGAGAATTTGGTCCCCTGTGGCCAGTCCTGCCTGTGGTAGTGCACCGTAGTGTCCATGCTGTCCCAAAGGCAAAGATTGCAGGGAATCTTGGTAAAACTGCCTTGGAGACCCATCAGGAATTCCACCATTTTGAAGTCTCGGATGACCTCCCAGCTGTACTCATCATACTTCAGGGCATCTAGCAAGGTCATGACACTGTTGTATTCTTCTCTGAGGTGCACTGAATGAGCCAGGGGAAGAGACGGGTTCTTGTTCCCTCTATGGAGTAGCATGGCTTTGAGGCTCCTGGATGAGCTGTCAATAAGGAGGCACCACTTGTTCGTGTTACAGGCGATTTCATTTGCCTCAAACATACTGCTTACATTGTGGCGGAAGCAAAGTCCATCTTGATGGGTGAAGAAGCTGGAAGAACCTAGGTGACGCTTCCACTGATCTGTGAATTGCACACTCATCCAACAAGTTCCACTGCTTGAGCCTAGACGTCAAAAGCTCGGCATTGGACTTTGTGAGACCAAGATCTCTGATCTAGTCGTTGAGGTCTTTTTGATTGGGGTAGTATGGGTTTCTCTCCCCAGCTGCAACTCTGAAAGTGTAATTTGGATCTACAACATCTTCCTTCTCCTCGAAATTGTAATCTGGATCTACAACATCTTCCTTCTCCTCTGACTTGCTGCTCTGTTCTCACAATGGCTGCTCTCTTTCCGGAGGAGTGGGTACGGGGAGTTCAGGGCCATGTGGCACCAAGGCAGTGGATGATGGAAGATCCAGATACATGATAGCAGGTGCTCTCTTGCCAGTCTGATGTTTGGAATGGTCTATCATGCAGAAGTAGCAATTGCTTTGTGGTCAGTGGGTTCCAGCCAAATTCTTGGGATAGCGAACTTCTTGGCTCTCGTTTCCTCCTCAGTACCATCCAGCAAAAGAACATTATAAAATTGAGATTATTAGAAAAAAATTGTTTTTAGATTTATTTCACCCATGACATATGTGTAAGAGATTCTCTCATCATATTCCATATGGGATATTTTTTCAAAAACAATGTAAATTTTAAGAGATTGAAATTAGATTTTTTTAAGTTCTGGAAAATCAGAAAAATATAATAAAAAATTCTGCCATCCAACTGAGCAACAATTGTCCATCTTACCTTCCAGAGTTTTTTTTTCAGAGCTCATAGGTGAAATGAGGTGCCCAGAATTTGTCTTGATCCCAACAGGCATGCCGAAATATTCCTTGTAGGCCTCGCACATCTTAGCAGATGCTGCCATGGAGTAATTTTTTGCTTCTTTTGATAAATTGGCCACAGATATAGCAGAATGCATATGCCGGATGCTTGTAGCCTCTAGATGCCATCTAAGAAAAATTTATGCGTATGTATCCACTTAGGAAGCTAGATCTAACTGAACAGGTTGGCTTAAGGCCCTTATATTTATACTAATATTTATATTACTGGAAACTTTTAGAAAGTTCTATATCAGCTACTTGGCACTGAATCTATATGGAATGTCATGAAAAAATAGGTAAATTTCACAATATTACTGTCCTAATCACAAAAGGAAAGTTTCAAGGGAATGATAGCTATTTTCTATATTTTTAGACACAATCAATTAGAAAATAACACTTATTACCCAGGAAAAATAAAGTAAAAATTTGTTACACTGTGTTATTCTTAACTCAGTTACATCCACCTCTCTCCTTTTTTCACTTTCCAGTACAGTTTCTTATTTTTCCTGGACTTTTCACTCCACTTTCTTCCAAAATCTTCATCTCTTTCTTAGCGCTCCTTTATCAGTTTCTTAACACTCCACTTCCATATCTTGTAATCTCCCCTCTTCCTTTGCTGAACTTCCAGTGGTACATTCCTTTCAAGCAGTCTACTATATGTACCTTTTTGTGCTCTTCCAGAGCATTTGTAATCTCACCTTTAACTGTCTTTCTCTAAACATTTTTATTCACAAGTGACTGCATCAATACGTTTAATGCAGTTCCATCTAAACTTTTGGTCACCCTCCTTTCATACTCCACTTTGCATTCTTTCTGATTAATTTTCTTATGTTTCAAAACTTTTACCTCTCCATTCTTCCTTATGCCACACCTCAACTTCTCCCAGATCCTCACCTCCACAAGAATTATGAAATGATCATAGTCTTTAAAGAATCCTCTCACAACTTTAGCATTTAGCACAGTTGTGCTCATCCTTTCATCCACTGTCACATAGGCAATTAAACCCTTTTGTTCTTCTCATCCATGTATACTTGTGAATCATCTTATGCTGAAAAAATGTGTTTGCAAGGGATAAACACCTCTTTGTATATCATCTACAAGATAACTTTCATTCTTATTTACTCCAAGCACTCCCTGTTGACCAACAATCTTGGTAGTGTCATCACATCCCACCTTCGCGTTCATATCACCCATTACAATCACGTGTCTCTCCATCTCAAAACTATTTATAGTCAAATTTCTCCAGCAACACTTCATTTCATTCTTACCTCACAGTTTTCATATTCACAAGTGCATATACACATACCCATGCAGGCTCCACAATTACAGTCTTTTCTTTCACCCACACTATTCTTGATCCATTCCATCCATGCTCTCTAACACCCTCCCATTCTCCCATACCTCCCACACCAACCCCCCATTCATTAACAAATTAAACAGTTTTGGTTTCATCAAACCCTATCGCAAACCAACCTTCACTTGGTACCATTCACTCTCCTCTCTTCCTGCTCGTACACATGCCTCGCACTCTTGATAAAACTTTGTTACTGTTCCTAGTAGCTTTCCTCCCACAGCATATATTTGCTAGACTTTCCTCTAAGAATCTCTCTCAACCCTGTTATATAGTTTTTCTAGATCCATAAATGCTTCGTATAAACCCTCCCATTTTTCTAAGTACTCACACAACATTTTTTAAAGCAAACACCTAATCCACAAATTCTTTACCACTCCTTCAGCCATAGAGTTCTTACCAGTTTAATGCTCTATACATGCCTATGCCCTCAGAATCATATCCTTACCAAATTTTTACCAGGTATCCTCAACAGACTTATACCTCTTTAGTTTGAACACTGAACTTTGTTCCCCTTGCTTTTGTAGTGTAGTACTATACAATACCCACAGAAAGTCTGAGGAATATGGGGCTTTTTGTTGTGTGGTTGGATGTCTTCAGAATTTCCTTGTTTCTCAGCCTACCGAATGCTCACATCTCGCTTCATTAGTACTTGACAACTCCTCCTGGTGATCCCATCACCACAGCCTGATGAGTGCATCATTGCCTCTTGGGACAAGCTATAGAGAGGCGGTGCATGCCATGATCTGGTGGATTAACAAAGACCCTTTTTTTTTGTTTGTTTCTTTCATTCACTTTCCATCCCACATCTGCCGACCCATACTTAGAATGGGGCACAAATGTCAGTAGAGGAGATATGTCTGTGTACGGGGGCCATATACAGCCTCGTTGCAAAAGCCAAGAATATTCCAGAAGGTTAAGTTCCACCACATAAATCTTTACCAGGGCATCCCAAAAAAGACTTCAGCAACTACTGACAAGCTTATTAAAAGGCAAGTATTGATAAATCCATGCATCACAGCAAGACAATTGAAGCAAGCCTATCCCACCCTCCTTGGAAGTGTTGCAGAACACACCATCAAGAGCACTGCCAGAAACACCTGAACTTGCCTCTTTGTTCCCAACCAGAAAACCCCAACTGACTCACAAGATGTGTGATGCTCATCTCAGTTTTGCAAGGAACTACAAATATTTTATTGTTGAAGACTGGAGAAGGGTCGTATGGAGAGATGAGTAGACTTTCCAGTTTGGTGCAGTGAGGCATGACAGTTTGAGACGTCCATCGCACATAAAGACCCTCGACCTCCGTTATGTGCAAATGACTGTGAAACACCCAGACTGTCATGATTTGGGGTTGCTTCATTGGAGAGTTGGAGTGTAGGGGATTTCATGTGCTTCCCAAGAATATCACAATGAATGGATACAACAACATTGAAGCTCTTCGTGACCTCATGATAAATTTTTATGAGATCCATAGCTGCAACTTCTTTATGCAAGACAGTTCACCATGTCACAAGGCAGAGATCATGAAATGGTTGTCAGACAAGGAGATGAACATCCTTCAATGGCCTGGGAATTCTCCAGACCTGAATCCCATTGAGGAGCTATGGTCTAACTTGATGCTTAAATTTCAAGAAAGGATCACCTGTTTAATTGTTTGCCTTCTTGAAGCCATGAGAGACATATGGTTGAATAGAATTGACCTTGATTACTGCAGAAACCTTACTAGCTCCATGCTGTGATGCGTACAAGCTGTTTTGAAGGCACATGTTGGCCAGGCTAAGTGCTAGAATAAAGAAAATGAAAGTCTTTTTTTTTTTTTTACCCATTCCTCAGACTTTTCACGTACCATACAAGATGATGAGATAACCCTTTTTTTCCATACTTGATCACCATTTTCCACGTTGGTGAGGTAGTGCTAGGAACAAAATAAGATAGGCTGCATCCACTCACATCCATTCTATAAATGTCATGTCATTGAGACCACATCTTCCTATCCATGGTATACCCCCCAACACTTCACATGCTCTGGTTCAGTCCATCGACAGCATGATGACCCTTGTATGCCACATTGTTCCAGTTCAGTCTATCCTGTGCACACCTTTCACTGTGTTTAGGCACCATTTGCTCAAAATCTTTTTCACCCCATCCTTCCATCTTCATTATGGCCTCCCCATTCTCCTTGTTCCCTCCACTGCTGACTCAGGTATCCTCTGTCAACCTTTCCAAATTCATTCTCTCCATATGTCCATATCATTTTAGCACATCATCTTCAACTCTCTCAACTACACTGTTTTTATTACCACACCTCTCTTTCAATACTTATGTCATCAAACCTCATCACCCCACTTATTGTCCTCAAACATTTAATTTGCTACACATTCACCCTTCTCTGCACAGCCTTATCTAGACCCAATGCTTTATGTCCATATGATAATGTTGGGACTAGTATAACTTCAAACACACCCATTTTTGCCCTCATGTATAATGTTCTCTCTTTCCACATTCTTCAGCACTACTCTCCTACCCTGTAACTCACTTCCACTTCCATAACTCTGTTCACTGCTGTGTCCTCTCCCAGTTAACTAAAGCACTTCACTTCCTCCAATTTTTCACCATTTAAACTCATACCCCAATTAACCTCTCCCACTGCCCCACTAAATCTAATAATCTTTCTTGTATTCACATTAATATCAACTTCCTCCTCTGACACTCTCTTCCATACTCATTTAACAACTGCAGTTTCTCACTTGAATCTGCCACCAGCACTGAATCATCAGCAAACAGAAATAAACTCATTTCCCAGACGCTATCATCCCCTACAGACTACATACTCATCCCTCTGTCTAAGATTCTAGCATTTACCTCCCTCACAACCCCATCCATTAACAAATTAAACAACCATGGTGACATCACATGCCCATGTTGCCAATTAGCCTCCACTTGAAACCATTCACTTTCCTTTCTTCCTACTTTTAAAGATGCCTTACTCCCGTGATTAAAGCTCATCACTTTTAGCAGCTTTCCTCCCACACCGTGTAATCTTAAGACCTTCTACAATGCATCTTTGTCAACCCTATCACATGCTTTCTTCAGATCCATAAATCAGAGATGCCAATCTATCTGTCTCTATTTATTTCTCACACACATTTGTTAAAGCAAAAACCTGATCCGCACATCCTCTATCACTTCTGAAACCACTGCTCCCTAATCTGATGCTTTGTATATGCCTTCACTCTATCACAACCCTCCCATACAACTGATTAGGTACACTTAAAAAACTTATAACTCTGTAGTTTGAATGCTTATTTTTTTCCCCCATGCCTTTATACAGTGACATTATATATGCATTTTGCCAAGCCTGATCTATACATGCATTGAAAATCCGAACTAACCAGTCAACAACTGCCAACCTCTTAAGAAATTCAATGCTTTACTGTCTGCTCCAGCCGCCTTGTCACATTTCGTCATTCCTAAGGCTTTCACCACATCTCTCATATCCAAACCACTGTCCTTGATTCACTTCACATAACAGCCCAACCCATACACCTTACATCTGCCATCTTATCAGCAAACTCTTTCAACAGTCCTTCAAAATACTCACTCCATCTCCTCCTCTCTTCATCACTACCTAGTACCAATTCCCCTTTTGCCCCCTTCTCTGATGTTCCTTTTTGTTCTCATGTTTCATGCACATAATTATTGATATCCTCCTAAAACATCTTATTCACCTTAAAATGTACTGATACTCCCTCAACCCAACTCTTGTTTGCCCTCTTTTTAAACCCTTGCACCTTCCTCTTGATCTCCTGCAGCTTTCTCATACTCATTTCCCAATCATTTGCTCTCCTTTGTAAGTACTGCCCAAACGCTTATCTTTTCTCTTTCGCTAGCGACTTTACTTCTTCATCCCTTCACTCAATGTCCTTTCTTATGTGCCCACCTCCCTCCTTTTGCATGCCACATGCATCTCTCACACATGCTAGCACTGCCTCTCCAAATGCCTCCCATTCCTCACCTGCTCCTTTTGTTTCATTTATTCTCATCTTTTGCCAGTCTACACTCAGTCTCTCTTGGTATTTCTTCCCAAAAGTCTCTTTCCCAAGTCACTTACTCTCACCTCTTTCTTCTCTCAGATATTGTTTCCTCTTTTGTGAAAAACTCACCAAATCTTCATCCCACCAGCGGCCCCTCTTTTACATCCAAAGATCTCTCTTTTACATACTTATTAATTGATATGTAATCCAATAATGCTCACTGACCATTTTTCCTACTTGCATACATATACTTGTGTATATCCCTCTTTTTAAATCAGGTTTTCCCAGTCACCACTCCTTTTTTTTTTCAGCACACAGCTCCACAGTGTTTACCAATTCCATTCATAATACTGAATACTCCATGCCCCTCAGTTATACCCTCAACTGCCTCAGTATTCTTCTTCACATTCAAATCACCTATTGCTAATGCCTGGTCTCTTACATCAGAACTGCTGACACACTCACTCTGCTGCTCCCAAAAGGTTTGCCTCTCATGGTCTTTTTTCTCATAGCCAGTTATATTTATTTATTTATTATACTTGATTGCTGTTTCCCGTGTCAGCAAGGTAGCGCCAGAAAACAGACAAAGAAAGACCCATCCCCCCACATATATATATACATACATGCACATATATGCACAGTACATACATATACATACCAACATATACATATACACATACATATACATACACATGCATATACACATATACACATGTACATATTCATTCTTGCTCGCCTCCATCCATTTTTGACGCCACCCCGCCCCACAGGAAATGGCATCGCCATCTCCTGCGTCAACGAGGTAACGCAAGGAAACAGACGAAAAGGCCACATTCGCTCACGCTCAGTCTCTAGCTGTCATGTGTAATGCACCGAAACCAGAACTCCCTATCCACATACAGGCCCCACAGACCTTTCCACGGTTTACCCCAGACGCTTCACATGCCCTGGTTCAGTCCATTTGACATCACGTCGACCCCGGTATACCATATCGTTCCATATCACTCTATTCCGTGCACACCTTTCACCCTCCTGCATGTTCAGGCCCCGACCGCTCAGAATTCCTTTCAGTCTATCCATCCACCTCCAATTTGGTCTCACGCTTCCCCTTGTTCCCTCCAGCTCTGGAACATATCCACTTTTCAATCTTTCCTCACTCATTCGTTCCATATGTCCAAACCATTTCAACACAACCTCTTCTGCTCTCCCACCCACATATTTTTGTTACCACACACATCTTACTCGATCAAACCATCTCACACCACATATTGTCCTTAAAAATTTATTTTTCAACACATCCACCCTCACCCGTACAACACTATTTATAGCCCATGCCTCGCAACCATATAATATTGTTCGAACTACCATCCCTTCAAACATACCCGTTTTTGCTTTCCGAGATAATGTTCTCTCATTCCACACATTCTTCATCGCTTAGAGAACCTTCGCCCCCTCTCCCACTCTATGACTCAATTCCGCTTCCATGGGTCCTTTCCCAGATATCTAAAACATTTCACTTCCTCCAATTTTTCCCCATTCACACTTACTCCCCAAACTAACTCGTCCCTCAACACTGCTAACCCTAATAACTTTCCTCTTATTCGCATTTACTCTCACCTTTCTCCTTTTACACACTTTTCCTAACTCATTCACCAACTTCTGCAGTTTCTCTCTTAAATCAGCCACCAGTGGTGTATCATCGACGAACAACAATTGACACACTTCCCAGACCCTTTCATTCCTAACAGACTGCATACACGTCCCTCTCTCCAAAAGTCTTGCATATACCTCCCTAACCACCCCATCCTAACACAAATTAAACAACCATGGGGACATCAAAAACCCCTGCCGCTGGTCGACCTTCACTGGGAACCAATAACTCTCCTCTTTTAGTACTCGTGCACATGCCTTACACCCTTGATAAAAACTTCTCACTGCTTTCAGCAGTTTACCTCGCACACCATATATTCTTAAGACCTTCCACAAAGCCTCTCTGTCAACCCTATCGTATGCCTTCTCCAGATCCATAAATG
>JAYMFT010071949.1:0-14554 GCA_038088735.1 Panulirus argus
GCCTCGACAGTGCGCGTGAGAGAGAGAGAGAGATAGAGAGAGAGAGAGAGAGAGAGAGAGAGAGGGTTGAGAATGAAGACGGCGGAGATAAGAAGTGAATGAGGGGCCCCGGTGGCGGAAGATAAGCCGCTCCCTCGGGACCCACCAAGTTCTCTACATCTTAAAAGTGACCTTAACAAGGCTCCGGGGGCCCCCGCCCGGGACCAGGCCCGTTTCTCCTCGTTAAACGCTCGTGACCATCCACCAAAAGCCGCTGATGATGTCGTTAGCCATCCGACACCAAAGCTCGTTAGTCAGTACCCAAAGGTAGTTGGCCTCGTTATAACTGCCCGCCACCACCTTCGTTAGCCAGTTCCCAAGACCGGTCTCGTTAACCGCCGTACCAACAGTGTTCGTTATTCAACTCTGTAGAGCTTGATTGTTAACCTCCCCACTTCCACCCGTCCTAATTTACCGCCCGCCAAAGCCCACTTTAATGCTCAAGGATACCGTCGTTAACCGCCCACCACCACTCATGTTATTAAGCGTCGTTAACCGCCCAACGTCATCCACGATAGAACCAAGAGGGTTGCGTCGTTAACCGCCCAACGTCATCCACGATAGAACCAAGAGGGTTGCGTCGGTAATCGCCTTCGTCGTCACCACCAACACCCATATCAGTGTTGAATGGCCATGATAACAATCTACTGTAACCACCAACCACGTCAGTAATGAAGGATGGCGTCGTTAACCGCCCTCTGCCGCCACCACTGACAACCAAGTCAGTGATCAGAGGTGGCGTCGTTGAGCTTTTGCCAGGAGAATGGTGTCGTTTAAGCGTCCACCATAACCCATTTCATGTGATAGTCGGCACACGGCTTCGTTACCCGGCTAGCACCAGCCTCGCCCTTTGTGAAGGTTCTCCTAGCATGCCTCTAGGGTTCCTACAACTGTCGTCCTGTGCCCCCTGAGCGTCGCTAGACGCCGACGAAGACCTCGTCGCTACGTACCGATAAACAGAGTTCCTCCTCATAGACCATGAGGTACTACTCCCATGCCTCTGTGTCCCACGAGGGAGTGGAGGTTGGGTGTTCGAAAACCAGTGAGATACCAGTAGCTGCAGAGAGCCCCAGTATACTGGGGTGGTAAGGAAGATGGATACGCTTATCACTTGGCCGTCTTGTGACTGCAGCCAACACCACCTCAGGGCGTACTTAACGCTTGGGTTTTTTTGTCTCGAGGGTTCTCGTGGGCGTCGTTGTGTCAGCGGCAGGAGATGAATGGCTCGTTCTCCGTCTTTCTTAAGGACATATATTGCTGCTCTCTGACTCTTCGTGCGTAGTTTAGTCACAAACCAAGCGTGGACCTGAGCCCACAGGTTTCCCAAGATAAGGCAGAGGTTACACTTTGTTACGGATCGGAGGAAGAGACCTTGATGTTTAGTTCTTAAGTGGCTGTCTGTGTCACCTCGCGAATGTTAAGTGTTCCCCAGACGAATTGTCAGTGTCTCTCCCGGGATGAATGAGTGCTGCCTGGGCGATTATCAATATATCCCGGGATGGATGAGTGTCTCTCTGGTTCAGTGTCTCTCTGGGTGAGAGACAGTACCTCCCCCGGTAAATGTTAGCGTCTCTCCCCCATCAATCTCGCGAGGATGTAATTGTGTTAATTCCCGAAAGCTTTATGACAAAAGTTATAATTAATGGTGTGGGTATTGGGCCAAGGAACCGACCCGTGGAGGTGCTACTGATCAATTGGCCCACACAGCAGGGCAGGACTCGTCGGTCTGATATAGACAGGAAGAAAAAAGAATGAAAGAATAAAACGGAAAGAAAGAAGAATGAAAGAAGAAGAAGTAAAAATCAGATTCATGGCAGAGCCTGTGCTTCCTTACCTACAGAAGACATGAGTAGTGTGTATGGAAGAGAGAGAGAGAGATGAATAAAGAAATAGGAGGAAGGATAAGGTGCAAAAAATCTAGATTCCAAATTTCTATCCTAAGGTAAAATGTCTCCCTTTTTGCTGAGTCCCGAGACATTAAAACCAAGACGGAAATCAATTAAGGTCTTCTGCTAATAAACTTTTTATTGGTAATCAGAATCAGCTCGTTAATGACTCGTTAAACGAACCCTCAACACTGCAGCGTTTTTCTGCAACCATCAGCTCTTCAACCCCGCCATTTCTTCGGTGATTAAAGGATCACCATAGATTAATCCAGAGATGGTATCTGATAAATGAGAGGTGAGTAAAAGCCATTTGTAAAATACAGCTAGAAGAGAGGAAGAGATGTGTTTATTGCTGCCGGTAAGATTGGCTTGGCGATCCTAAGATTAAGAGGAGCAGAGGTCTTCCAAATGCCTGCTGGAAGGGGGTCACCAGATCCTCCAGGGGTGCTGGAATGACTGGCTGTTGTTAGGGGAGATTAAGGGAGTATTGCCGTTAGCATAACTACTCCATGGATCTTGATATAGCTCGCCTACTCCTGTTCCAAGCAGTCATAGCTTTCCCCCTGGGAGAAGCACAAGATGCTGGACTTGATAGTCTGCTAATGGAAACTAAGAGGAAGGCTGGTGAAGGCTGTGGCTCCCTCAACTCATACAGATATCATAGATACACTCGGAAAGATGACAGGGTACAAGATATGTGAGATCATATCAATGTTGTCGGGATGTGTTCAGAATGCTTTTGGAATATGGTTGAGTTACACTCGCATCCTGTTAAAGTTCTCCTGGAACGTAATGACAGTGTGCTGGAAAGTTGTTGGAATGCTATTAAACTTGCTGAATTATTTCAGAAGTGGTGACATGGGATAAATCTAATGCTAAAGTAATTTATGGTTCGTGTTGCAGTCGGGACGTTTAGAGTGATAAAATGCTATGTAAACACCTCTGATATGTTTCAGAAATCATATCCCGTTGCCGAACCAATGCTGAAGCGTCGTGGGTGCATTGAAAGTGCTTCTGAACCGTAGATGGCACTCTTACAGTTTTAGTACATATTTGTACCAGCATAAAAACGATGATGCACAATGATAGGAATGTTAAAATGCTTTAGATTTTTCGTGAGGTGCTTAAATGCTTTCGTGTGAACATCTGAACGTTTTGCTACACCTGACGTTACTTAGTACAAGCTCCATATATTCATGTTCTTTTACTTTCATTTCGTTTAGCACAGCCATTATTACAGCTGGTAAATTTTGTCAGCCATTTCGTGCTGAATATGTGTCTGACTTTCCTCCGAATACGGCTGGAAAGTGAAACTATTTCAGGATTGAGGTGAAAACTGTCTTGAAGATCCCAGAATCCTTAAACTGAGAATCATCTTTAGTCTTTCAAGCTATTGAACTCGTGTGTGTGTGTGTGTGTATGTATGTATGTAATCACCTATTTGTAATTACGCATTTGTGCTGTCTGAAGAGGGAGCTTTACTCTCGTGTGTGTATGCGTGTTTGTTTTAGGGATTTGTGTTTTGTGAATGTATGTGTGGTACGTGAATGTGCGTTTACCCACGTATGTAATTATTAATCTAAGGATAAGTGAAGAACATCTAACATTAGCGTTACCTCGTTTCTCATCCTTTACACATACTCAGTGATCATTCTTGTTATAGTTTCCTTGATAATTGATTGTTATGTCTTGTCATTACACACGACCATTTCCTCGGTATCTATATTTTTCAAGAATATTGCCACGAAAGATACATTTACAATGTCTTTGCTTTCGCGACTTCGTCATTATGCAGTTGTGAAATGCTTCTTTTTTCTCGAAGATTGGAGAAATAAGAAGGGTAGAAATCTTGAGAGTGTTAGGAGCCGGGAGCGCGAGGGAAGGCCTCGGAATTTCCACCAACAAGGATGAATGACGCAATCTAAATGCAACAGATACCCCGAAATGGAGACTCGAACTCCTTGCTTGATGTGTTGGCGTCGTCCTTTGCCACCAGCGAGTCCTGAGCACTGTGGGGGAAGGTCTCTCCCCCTAGGTCAACGAGCTTGAGCAAACCTTTTCCGGTCAAGGGATAATGTTCATAGTGCAGGACCAGTGGCTTGACGGGCTGATGGTGACGTCCTTGGTTGTCATTGATGAAGGCGTCTGCTAGACACAGTGGCTCAGGTATATTTTGCCTCAGTCTCTCCCTCCGGCACTTTACGTACATCTCCCTCTGAGCCGGGACTCCATTCGAGAACCCACTTTTTTTCCTTCACGAAGTTCACTAAGCTCGCGACCACCACGCGAAGTTCTCAAAAGGAGAAGAAAGGGAAAGATCTCTTCTCTCCCATTTGTCGTTCCTGCCCCATTCCTTTCCCTCAGTTTTTAGGATAAAGTCCCTCTCCTTATCTTTACATTTTCCTTTACTCTTAAAAAAGCTTTAGTCTAAAGCCTTGGTCTTTTTTCCTTTTTTGGCAGTCTTATTCACTGTCCCTCCGCAAGTCTCAGGCTTCTTCTTTTTCACAGTCTTACACTCTCTCCCCATAAGACTTAAGCCTCTCCCTTTCATATTTCAGTTCTCTCTCCCCTAAAGTCATACGCCCATCGTCTTCTTAAGTCCAAGTCGTATCCCCTCCTACATTATCAGACATCGCCCGCCCCCCATTAAGTTTCAATCTCTTCCATTAAAAAAAATTTCACTCTCCATAGCCGCTGGAGCCCGCTAGGTAAATTAATCTTCACCAAAATATCCTCTTAACTCCCTCTTACCTGAGACGCCCTGGGAGGCGGTGTGGGCTGGGGAGAGGCGGCCAGCGAGGCAGAGGAGTCTAAAGCAGAGGAGGAAAGACAATGGAGAGAAAAAGAGAGAGGGGGAAGGTGGGGAAGAGAGGAGGGAAGGGAAGGAGGAAGGGAGAGAGAGTGAGACAGAGGCGGGAGAGGGAAGGAGGAAGGGAGAGAAAGAGGGAGAAGAAAGGACTTGGTGAAGGATGGAGGGAGATATAAGAAGGGTAAGGAAGAGGAAAGTATGGTAATGTTACACCTGGGCGAGGTACAGGAGAGCAGATATCCCGGTACGTGGTACGTTAGCCTTGGCTTAGTGCCCATGAAGAATACTTTTGAGTCGACGGTGCAAACTACGTCAGCGTGTAATTAAACCACAAAGAGAGAATGAGACAGAGGGAGAGCTGCATTTTTTCCCCATTCGCAGCTACACGTTAACATTACAGCCCAGCAGAGCTAAATCACTGTCTTCCATATAAGTAGAATGCTTACACACACACTCGCATGTTTTCCGCCCTGGACCACACCACAACACCATTCCTCCATGTCTCACACTCTGTTTTTTCCCTCACCCCCAACCTCCCACCAACACACTCTCTTACGCACCGAACATTTGTCACGCTCTCTTTCCCGTCCGGCTCCTCTGCTTCTCCTTCGAGCTGAGATTTCTCAATAGTGTAACCGTAAATCATTACTAACAGTTCGCTTGTCTCGAAGATCATCCAGTAACATAGAAAGGCAGACCTTCTCTTTGCCCATCTTACTGTTCACATTTTCTTTTTAACAAAGAAAAAGCGCTGAAACTTCTGTCTGTGAGGGAATGATATTAGTTTCTTGTTTACAGTGCAGTATGTGTTATTTTCTTCGCACTTTTCCATACAACTCTGTTGTTTGTCTCCATGTTTCTTAGATCCCACAGTCTAAAAGCCACAAAACATTCCCAGCTTCTCAGATGCCTAGTCGAAAAGTCTCAGTCACTTTCCCACTCACTCCTTTAGATCCTCAGTGTGATCGGCTCCCCCTCTGCCCTCGTATATCCCAGCACTCCAACAGCTTGTAGAAACTGCTTCTGTTACAACTGCACTCTTGATCCCTGGCAATAATTCGACTCCCCTCTCCCTTGTTTCTACAGCCACATCAACCCCTCACCTTGTCACCTTAACCCCTCCTTCTGCGACCATATTAATAACCTCACTCTATCCTCTCTCCGCCCTCCTGGCCACATACAGAGAAACAAACCCAAGGATGCTGCTGTGTCAGCGAGTCCGGCTCTGAGCTTTCGAAACTGTGAGACTGACCTTCCTTCCCACCTTCCGCAGGGCCTCCCTCGCCTCACACGATCCCTCAGCCCCTCTTGACTACCTTCCTTCGCAGGAGCTGAATCCCATACAACCAAATCCAGAACTCATCCACGTTAATCTTCCCGCTGATAGCGTCGCGCGGCGAGAGAAGTACTGAAGGAAAGTTGGGAGATAGGGAAGAATTGACGAGAGAGGATAAGGGATTGTGAGGCGCGGGGAGGAGCTGAGAAAAAAGGTGGGGGTCCCAAGTGAAGAACGGGGGAATGTAAGTCGATGGAGAGAAAAGAAGATGAGTTATGATGATCGGGCTGGGACGACTGAACAATGTCTATATAGAGTCGTGTGTATGTATCAGTGAGTGAAGATAGTGAGCGGGCTTGCAGAGTGAGAGGTGGTGCTGCTTTGTGTTGTTATGGATAAGCTAACTGGCTATAGGAAAAAGATGTAGCAGACTCCCTTCTTGACCATGTTGCGACAAGTGAGAGGAAGTTGTAGTAACTGAAGGTCACTGTAAATTGCAGAGGTTTGAGATGAAAGAAGTGGTCTCCAGGTGCTTCATTTCCTGAAGAACCTTTCCAACAGTGTTCAACCAACGTCGACAGTAGTGTGTGACAGGACGCTCAGGGGCAAACAGATGGCCTCCAGTCCTGAGAAGCAAATATATAAGCGAATAACTGGCACAGAAATTGGCTGAGGTGGCTGGACGCCTCGTCCTGATTTATGGAGCAGCGATGGATGCGTCTCGGCGAAGTGTCATCCAGGGAACAAGCCAATAAAGTGGACCGGGTGAGGCGGCCGGCACTTGGGAGACCTGACCAAGTGAGAGAAGTAGTTATAAGAAGGATTGTGCAGCGTCAGGAGTTAGGGCAAAGAAACGCAAAGTTTGGTTCCTGTTCCCTGACCAAGCTTGCTCAAGATTTACCAACTGTCTCTTCTTCTTCGTCCTTTTCTTTCTTTCTTCTTCTTCTTCTTCTTCTTCTTCTTCTTCTTCTTCTTCTTCTCCTTCTCCTTCTCCTTCTCCTCCTTTTTCTCCTTCTCCTTCTCCTCCTCCTCCTCCTTCTTCAGCTCATTCTTAGAGGATTTTGTTTCCCATAAATGTCCCTGACAGCGAGAGAATAAGAACAGAACACATAAATGTAGATCTGTAGCAGCAGGAAGAGGAGCGAGACAGTCAGGTATGTGCACATGGGTGAGCAAGAGAGGAACACTTCAGGATGGAGGCAGCACTCGCCGTATGCACAGTACGCAGGAGGGCTTCGTCAAGAGACACTGAAGGTTAATCACTGATAATCACTTCATTTAGCCGGAGAGTTTTACCCACGTCACACTGATTAGAATGTCAGAAGGAAGTGTACCTGACAATACCCCATGAGCTCGAAAATCTCAGTTTTCCATTACACTCCAAGGTCTACCGAGCGATGTAGTCAGCGCATCACATTTCCCTTTAACGTTAGAACTGCCGCCGTGTCAGTGTCTACGCGGCGGTGGTGTCCTGCTGGGAAAGTAATCGAAAACCTGATATCAATTTCGCCCCGGGAAAATATGCCCAGCTGTTGAGGGAGGACTCCCACCCTCCCATCCTCAACCAACCCAACTCCGGACTGAGGATGAAAGCAGGGATAATGCAAATAGATTGGCGGTTCATTCTTTATCCCTCTAGAGTCTATCGGTCATAAATGGTCCATTAATAAAAGTCCTTTTAGTGTGGATTTGAATACTTACATGAGTAGATGAAGCTTTGGGTTGATATTAGTAATATATAAAAGCCCAATACAGGAAAAAAAGATCAACACCTTGCAACTCTTTGTAACCTTCTTCACGCAAGGTGAAGACAATAGCGACTTCTAGAATATGATTATTGCTTTCATGCGGTCGACATTTCTTATTGGATTTGTTCATGTTGGTGTCTGTGGTGAGCCGTCACTGAAGGTACCCTTAAGCGGAGGGCAAAGCAGTTAATCCACGCCCGTCACCATAAAGGTAAAGCAGGTTTACTGTACACCTCATTATGGCCTGCATCATTGTCTCCAGAAACATGACTGGCTATGTCAATACGGTTCTATATGTTCAATAGAATGTATGTCGTTCATAACATGTAATCGTCCTAATCAAGAATATGACTCTGATTCGAGATTTCAGTGCAAAATATTGATCATTTCTGACAGTCTACGGACAACTGTTGAATACATTTCTTCTCTAATATTTACAATTCGGTCGTGAAATGGTCTTCTCTTTCAGTAAGATAAATCATATTTAGATGTTGTTCGTCAGTCTCTCTGAAAAAGTTATAGGTGTTCTCATCTAAAATACTTGCCTGCTCCATTTGTTCACAATATCACCGAGGGGAATAGATCGAGCCAATAAAGAGAACCCAGCACGAAGATACTGGCACGTACACTTCCATGTTACTATAACACCATCTGGTATGTTTTTGGGTAGAGCTCTTCGTCAGGAGAGTCTCCACAGGTGCTGAGGGTGGCGTGAGAGAGACTCGTGGTGGACCCCAGGTAATCGCCTTACTTGGAGCGTAGGGTAGGTTCCTCCTCTGGGAAGGCGATAGCAGGTTTCCAATCTAATTATAATCTCATCTGAGATTTTGAGAGGTGTTCTCTAGGGCTGGAGGTGCGTAGAGAGGGTTAGACGTCGTGAGGAGGGTTGGAAATTGTAGGTGCTTCTTGATGAAGGTTAGTATAGGACGATACTGCTAGTTCTGGCATGGTACCATTGCTAGAGGTAGATACTTCATAACTGTAGGCAGTATGTAAAAGGTATCGGTAGATCTTAGAAAGATGCCAACGCAGGAGTAAGTACTTTAATAGTGGAGGAAAATCTTGAGGAGATACTGCATGGGCTTGGCACTGTATTATGAGAATGGTTCTCCACAGTATGGGATAGTAAAGTGGAGATGCTATTAGCGGTGGGATAATACCATGCTAATTATACCTCATGGTAGAATGGAGTATGGGGGATACTGGTAGTCCTCGCATAGTATCATAAGCGGGGGAAAGAAAAGGAGGGAAAGGAATAAAGATAAAGATGACATAGACAATACTGGTATGGATAAAGAACAGATATTTCCATCTGTACCACAATATTACCACTTTCATCCTCTGGTCAGGCACATGCTTTCAAATATTCCCTGAAAAATCTGTACATATACTTGTTGCAGACCATTACAGACCTAATATCCAGCCTGAAGACTCTGTACCACGCTCACGTAAGGCTTGAAGTAAAAAATGATAGTAAATACCATACCTAAAATTCTTGCCGTGCTCCACCTCTCGAAACTCGTGGTAGTGTAAAATTTATTGTGAAAATCGGGGCGAGCGCTGTATAAAGCATTCCTGTGAAATTGAACACAGACTTACAGGCCGGGTCGATGGTGCGCTTTTAGTACCTAGTGGCAATGTGAGCATACCGAATACAGCGGCGAGGGGGAAACATCATGATCCTGAGGTAACGCAGCATATCCTAATGGAGTCCGAAGAACGTACAGCGTATTCCAAGATTTTGAAGCATATTCAAGAGCAATGACAGATATTGCATGCAATTCAGCATATCCACCAGACGTTCAGCATATCCTAACACAGATTAGCATATCTACCAACAGTGCAGCATGTTCCAGATAGTAGAGCACATCCTCCAGCGATGCAGCATGTTTCAGTTCAAAACTTTCTTGGCAGCTAGACGTGCGCTGGCCACTGTGGTCTCCGAGCAGTGGAGCGCTGGGGACACAGGGACAATATCCTGAAGCAATTCCTCAACGCATCAGGCCAGCTGAGCAGCAGTATGAGGAGGGGGAGGAGGAGGGCGAGCAAGAAAGGAGGGAAAAAGGAGAGGGTAAATTGAGGAAGAAAGGAGGAGGGAAAGAAAGGAGTAGGAAAGAAATGAGAAGACGGAAAGGAGTAGGAAGAAAGGAGAGGAAGACGAGAAGGTGAGGTGAGGTGAGGAAGAAAAGAGAGGTGGAGAAGAGGGTTGAGTAAGAAAGAAAGGATAGTTAGTTAGAGAGGAGAATACGGTAACGAATGGTGACAGGGAAGATAGTATGACGCGTGTTGGGAAAAGCATATAGAAGGCAAAAGAACAGAGAAGAGGCTGAAGGAAGTGAAGACAAAGGACACACACACACACACAACATACATCATGAATCAGGGATCAGGCACTAAAAGAGATGAGATCACTGACGTAGCGTCTCACCTCGCCGGAATTTATCACCCCACATAATTCTCAATGGCATGATTTTATGGCGTGAGAGATGACAGCCATCACCGGAATTACCCCGCGGGCGGGAGGCTCCTTCCGACGGGCAGGAGTCTCCTGGTGGGGTGGGGAGTGGCGGGAGTAGAGTCTCCTGCTGAGCGGTAATCACCCTGTCAGAAGGAATCTAGACGCGGATGGCTGTCTTTATGTGGGTCATGATGGGAGTCTTTATTTGAGTGGATAGGGGTCTTCTTGTAGATGGGAGTCTCTGTTTAAGTGGGGGTCTTTAGTTCAGTGGTTAGTGGTCTTTTTGTGGGTAGGAGTCTCTATGTGGATAAGTAGGGGTCTTTAGTTGAGTGGTTTGGGGTCTTTTATGTGGGTGGGAGTCTCTTTCTGGGTGAATAGGAGTCTTACTTTAAGTAAGCAGAAGTATTCATGTGAGTGAGAATCTCCATGTGGATAGGTGAGTGCCTCTGTGTGGTTGGGAGTCTTATTTAGGACTGTATATTTGGGAAAGCTTCATAGTGTCTAAGGGGTGGTCTCCTTGGAGACAGGAGTCTCTGGTTGCACGGGAGACTTTCGTGGGCGAACGTTTCCTGGCAAATGTAAGTCTCCTTTTAGTGAGGAGTTTCCTCGTAGGTGGGAGCTTCATGGTGGAGTGTCGAGTCTGTGGAGGATAGAAGTGTCTTGTTGGGTGTGAGGCTGCTATTGGCAGACCTTGCTGGAAGGTGTGAGTCGTCCTGGTGAACAAATGCTGATGTTAACGCATACTATTTTGACCTATGCTGACGCTGTATCAGCACTTCTGGCCTCTTCTGACGTTATAGCAGTACTTCCCAGCTCTGCTGACGTTATTCCAGCACTCAGGAGCTCTGCTGACCGAAGTAAGTTAGTAGGAAGAAGCATACTGCTGAAAATTTGATGTGAAGGGTGAGAGACGAGGTTTGGGCAGGTTGAGGAGAAAAGAGTTTGTTGAAAGTTTAACGAAGTTACAGAGGGAGACTGTAAAAGAGACGTTAGAGAAAAGGAGGGTGATGGACATTCACGGGGAAAAAAGTTTGTTTGGGCTTTGAAAAAAAAAAAGGTTTGTTGGCAGTCTAGGGAAAGTGTCTTGAAAGTTTCAATGGAGATTTTGCCATGGTTCTTGGGAGCACGTTTTCAGTATAAGAAGGAAGCTTAGAGATGTTTCAGAAGAGACTTTGAAACGAAGTTTAGCGAAGGAGTATCGCAAGTCTGAAATAAGATGAGTTTAATCGCTATCTTGCAGGCGCGAAAGCGAACACCAACTACGCTTGGTACATTTAGCACAAGGTCGGGTCGGTCTGGAACACGACCCCTTCCTCCAGCACCCAGCAGTGCAGAAGGCAGATTGCGGTCGCCCAGCATGATCATTCAAAGTTCCTTAGAATCATGATCTGGAGCCCACTTCTCTTCACGGTCTAACTGACATTCACTATTTTCCTCCGTGAAATTTTGAGATTTCGGGACGTAAGGTTTCCAGCACTTTTTTTCTTTCTGGATAAAGTTTTTTTTTTTGTAAAAAGTGTTTTCTCGCTTAAAGGTTTTACATGATACAAATTTTCTGCCATCCAGGTTTACTAGCACGCATCCTGTATATTTCCCTTGGTTTTGGAAAGAGTTTTGTGTACAAGTAACTTCACCAGCACCTTCCTCTCTAGAATGCTGCCACTGGTGTACGAAAACGTCACACGGGATTTCTTGTAACGAAAATGTCACACAGGATTCCTCCCTGATCCTCTGTGGTGGTATTAGCTGTGGCTGGGAAGGAGAGGGGCTCAAAGTTTATCACAGACGATCCTGTCTGTGGTGTTGTTAACTGTAGCGGGGAAGGCGCTTAAAGATTAGTCAAAGCAAACTATTTTTTGACCCTTCTGTGATAGTCTCGCATGTGGTGAGGAGAAGACTAAAAGCGCATCAGAGAGGATCATATGTAACATGCTCCTGCAGTAGCGTTGGCTGTGGTTAAGAGAGATTTGCAGGGAGTAATAACTGGAGGCTTTAGTTACGCATCCTTCTGTAATTAGGTTGCCCTGGTTATTAGTAGTTAAAGAAGGACGTGCCATAATACCATCATGAAAAAAACATGATACGCCTTATAGAGTCACAGTCGAGTGAGGTGTTTTCAGAGACGCAGCAGTGAGGGTAATAGCGAGAACGGCAACAGCAGCGGCAGCATCAGTGAATGAGAGGGTAGGCTGTAGTGACAGCAATGGCAGAAACAACAGCTTCAGAAATGAATGTGATAACAGAAGCGGTAACAGCATCTGTAACAGCAACAACAACAGCAGCAATGGTAAAATAATAACAGCAACAATGACAGTAACAGCAGTAGATGTAACGGTGACAACAGCAGAGAGAGAGAGAGAGAGAGAGAGAGAGAGAGAGACAGTAGTAACAGCAGTGAAAACAGCAGCAGCAGGAGCAGTATCATGAGCAACAGCATAAACAGCAGCTGTGGCAGTAGAAGCAACAGAAGTGTCATTGATAGCAACAACATTACAATCAGTAATAAAAGGCAACACTAACAGCAGTAATATTACATGCTGCAGCAGCACCAGAAGCAGCAACAGAAGTAGTGGGGAAATTCGCACAGCAACAGTAGGAGGAACAGCACCAACAGTAGCAGTAGCAACACCCACAGCGCCAACACACATAATCATCCTCTACTATTCCTTTAACAGTGTAGTCACAAGGGCTAACTTCCTGGCGGGCTTTCCTATGCTGCCCAGTGCGCACGGCGACACCGTTACCATGTCGTGCTCGCCTCTGTTCTTCATGACATATGTTCATAAAAGTTGTATGAAGGAAGCGAATATGAGGCGGCGGCTTGTTCATCAGATTAATAATGTAAGAGCCACTTAGCGCTTGCCACCTGGCAACGATGCCAGCAAACTTATGGTAATTTTCCAGCTTATGTCTGACCTGTACTTGCGCCACTGCTACGTACCTGCTTAAACATAAACGTATGCTTGCATATTACAGTATGTACTTACAAGCTTCCTTCCTGCCCCAGGAATCCCCTGTATCTTTATGAGGCTCCAGCAGCGCTCGGGAAGTCTGCCACATCCAACGGGCGGAGCAATAAATCACGAAGTTTAATGATATGCAGTGATAGTGCAGGTCAAGTGAGTGGTCTTCTTTGTGGAAGTTGTATCGTGGGCATGGTAGGTCCTGGGTAATGGTGAAGTGGTATTCGTATCATTGTAGGGATTTGTGATGTCTCGGGCGAAGACGGGAAAGTGTGACTCTTGTTTGTCTGGGGGATGTGGATTCTCTTAGGCGTATGTCGTGTCTTGTCGGATGGAGTTCAAGGCAGAACGAAGAGGGCGGTCATTTACTGCTTGTCGGTTCTTTTCAGCTTATGTCTTGTCAGTGTTGTGTTTGATGGGGTCGGGTGAATCTGTGAGTAGAAAGGACTGGTCCTTAGAGAACCCCGTTGCAGAGTATAAGGGATTCATAAGTGGAGTCCCTGCGAGTGACGCTGGCATGACGGCCGCTTAGATATTGGCCGTCTTTTGTGCTCGGGAATAGTGTCAAAATATTTCTCTTTATATCTATTGAGACTAGTATTGTGCTGGACGGAGGTTTTGATTGGTTGAAGCCATTTGAATACGTTGTGTGAGGTTATTGTGACAGTGTAGTGGGGGAGTGGCTGGGTCTAAGGCCATTTATTTTTTTTTTTTTGTGTGTGTGTGTGTGACAGGGGGACACTCAGTGTCGGAGGTGAGTCAGGCAACACTCAGTGGTGGAGATGGGTCAGCGAACACTCAGAACGATCGATATCGCTAACGAGCTAGAAAAAAAAAATAAATAAATCTGCGATAGCTGTGTTACCTCTCACTGCAAACGGCGATCGTCATCTGTTACCCGAGAGGCCGTTCCGATCCTCGTAACGCCGTTCCTCGCACGGAACGTCGAGGGGAAAGAACCATGCGACTCCCTCACCTACCTCCCTCTCTCCCTCTCCGACCCCGACTGCTACTCCCTCTGTAGTCAACATTCCTCAGCTTCATACCAAGAGATAACCAAATACCAACGTATGACCACATAATTTCACCCTCACTGGTACGGATACCATGGGGGATACCTGCCGGGTCAAGCAACTGGGATATACAGTCACATCTGACCCCATCGCGTAGCTGTAACGCTGAGTGAGACAGTAAGAGCCTGTCTGATTACAGTGCTATGCCACCGCCTAACATAAGGCAGGAAAGCCCATACATAATCTCACGTCTTTACGGTCATATGTTATCTTTCACATACATCCATTTGCTGCATACCCCCTTCCCTGAGCACTCTCTCTCTCCATCCTAGTCTCTCCATGAACAGTTCTCTATGTTGATG
>JAYMFT010071960.1:0-14554 GCA_038088735.1 Panulirus argus
CATTCCCTATTCATATAAACTCTCATCCTTTAAGAATCAGGTCTTATATAAACACCTGCGGCGCCTTGATTAAATTTGTTTTTTTTTATTTTTTCGTTCACCGGAGATGGTCTTGATTGGGGCGTGTTTTCCTCGTGCCACGTCTTTCACTCTACATGAAAAGAAAATAGATTAAATTATGTTTAAAGTTTGTCACTAGTTCACTTCCCGTAATCTTAAAACTCCTGTTGTCAAGAAGTTTGCGAGTAAATATATGATTTTTTTTTTTTTCCTTTCCCCTTGCTGATGAAATTCTCTAATGAAAACATCTCCACTCAACATGGCTGAAAGAGTATTTGAAATCCAATTTGACGAGGACTTTTAGCTAAGTTTGGCCGCGAATTCGGCCTCGCTGCGCAGCATTGGGCACCTGCTTGTATACACATTGCACCTGGCCATTTGTGTTGACCGAGTACTCGGCCTGACTGTGTGATAATCTCGTGTCTCTTAAAAGGGACTGCATTTTGCGACATTTCTTCCCATCCTTCGGCGAAATTATTCTGTTTTCAGATATCCACAACAGCGTTTCGTTCCGCTGGCGAGCTTCTCTCTCTCTCTCTCTCTCTCTCTCTCTCTCTCTCTCTCTCTCTCTCTCTCTCTCTCTCTCTCTCTCTTTATGACTCGGAAAAAAGTACCAAAGTTTTGCCCTCTCTCCGGCACTTCTTTAAACTTTTATTCCTGAAGTGTCCACCAACTTCTTGCAATAGTTACGAAACTCTGTAATGTGACTATTAAGCCGTGCGGAAATGTTGGGGGAAAAACAGTAGAGTTTTGCCCGATTCTACCAACCAAGTTTACTTCATGTCAGAATTTATAATGCAGTCATCAGGTATGGGTAAGACGTAGTATATATGTATTGTTTAAAGCCCGTGACTATTAAGCATTCACTAGCTTTGTGTATTTTTTGAATTTCTGTATACAGGACAGTTAATTCAAACTTTATCTGATAAAGCAACACCAACAGGAAACTAATGGATGTTGAATATGCCGTGGATTTAACAAATAATGTATTAAAGACAATATTCTACCTTCTTACAAGAATATATATATATATATATATATATATATATATATACTCGAAGCTGTAGGGACTCCATAGAAAGTAGCCGAGTCTCTGTCATTTCACGTTTAATGAGAAAATGTTGTAAGAAGAGGATGCCTTTTCGAGTGGACAGACCGCGGAGCGATGGTGGAAAAGAGCGGCGCCCTCTGGGACTAGGATCACTTGGAGCACGACTGATGAGGTCGAGGCGCAGGTGCAAGATTCCCTGCTGCATCTCAGGCCATACTCAGTCGTACGAAAGTGACTTATGGAGTACTACAGTTGTAAGTCCGGGAAAAATTGATGAAATGTCTGAAAATAAGTAATAAAGCAAGTGACAGAGATGTGAGACAAGAGAAAACGTCAGAAGAATATCGTTAGTGTGTCTTAAGTAGAAGGGAAGAGACAGAGTCTAAGACTGCTGATTTGAGATGTTGAAGAAACTGGAGACAGAGACATTCGTTACTAAATGCTACTAGCTCTTTTCTTAAATAAGATGAGGTAATACCAGTGATACCAGTAGCAGAAAAGTCGTCACCTACCAGTAAGATTGATACCATTCTCTACACTGATAGTAAAGGTGACACAATGGGTCGTCCTGTTAGACTGTGTAACAGACGGCAAAACATAAAGTCAGAGCGATCACAGAATGATTCACGAAGCTGATTAGAATCGAAAACGACTGGTAAAGGATTACAGCACCACATTCTATAACTAGTATTGGAAAATGGAAGATAGCCGACATCACCGTGTATACAAGCATAGGATACATAACAAGCAAGGGAATTGGTTATATTATGATAACTAAGAAGACGTACCAAAACCAAAAAAATGCAGGAATAATAGATTGTAAACGAAAAGAAACTGGATAAATGTCAGAAACCTGGGTACTAGAAATGCGAGACCTGAGGTGATAAATACCAATATCCGGCTAGTTCACCTTGAGGGATTCTCATCTTAAGAGAACGTTAAATACTGTCAGGAGAAAAAAAACATAGTGTTTCAGGGTACTTCCAACGTCTTGGTTTCAGTGTAAAGCAGTTCACCCATGAAAGGGTAACTTACTATTCAGAATAGAATTTTCTCTAACTCTTTGTGACGTGTTATGCAGTAATACTGGTAACAACTGGGATTAAAACGACAAAAATGATTGGAAAGACTGCAACTTCTCTCACAGCTACTTCGGAAACAGACGGAAAGACGCCGATTAGAATTACTGCTGCTACTGCTGTTTTCAAGATAAATTGTTACAGTTCTTCTGTAACAGCTGTTGCTACCGATATCCATTCATTTCTTTTGCTACTGCTACCATACTTCTGCTGTTTCGTATATTATAACTACTACTGCTAATAGTACTGCTGTGATCCCTATTCTGATTGGAAGTACTACTTTTGATTATACTACCCGAATACTAGTTATCGCTGCAGATGCAAAGAACACTCTTCTATTCCCTACTGTTCAATAACAGAGATACCGTTATCCTCTCTCCTTCATTCGTCTATTCCCCTTTTACCAGAAAAGAACTATATAAGGTCTCGTACATATACACTAACTAACGTACAGTCCGATTTCTTTCTTGCTTTTGATTTATCCTCACAGGTTTGAGTACGAGAGATTCCCTCATAAGAAGATGAGGATGATATCAGTCTTTTGCCCATTCTCTGGGCTGTTAATTAAGCCGGGAGCTCCATCGCTCAGGGATTTTTCTCATTACCAGAAGATGTTTTCTCTCTCTCTATCCAGCCAGTCTGCTTTCAAGGGAGTGTGTGAGGGTGGGCAGCGTTCTTCCCTTGCACGTAAATCAATGTGTCTGCCTTGTCCTCTCCTTCATCAGGACACGTCGAACTGTGTATTATTAGGAATAGTGTTCCCTCAACGTCTGACATCTGTGCCTCCCCGTTCATGTCTTCCTGTCCGTCCACGCTGAAGATATCCCTTTTCTTATCGAGTTCTCTCTGTTTATTTTATTTTTGATTCTACTAGTCTATCTCTGGCTCTTTGTCGGCTTCAGTATACTTATTATTGTCTTTTTTCATACATCTTTCTCTCTTCACTGTGTTTTTCCCCGGCCTGTTGGTCTCGATATCCTAGGAAGACGAAACAAAATCTTAATCCGACAGTCTCTATAAGACTGATGTATAACGCCTATAATGTGAGTGTCTGCGAGATATGTCACAATAACCAAGCCCCTCACACGGTTTACATGTAAACCATGGTAGAACACAGTGGAAGATGCCATATTCACTGATAATGGATGGTGCCTGGTCTGTTACCTGAATTAGAGGAAATAGTATATCGGTTCACTGTCATGCGTTTAGGATAAGAATTTGAAATCAGGCATAAGAACAAGGCTAATGTTTCTTGAGATAAATGGTTACCAACAGCTCAGTACCACTGTTGGTGGAGAGGAACGAGAGGTTATGAATGAGGCCGGTCATCTGGGAGTTATGACCAGTAACGATAATCATAGGAAGGCTGAAATTAGGAATAGGTCACATACGAAAGAAATGAAAGTAACTGAGTGTTCTGTTGGACATTACGAAAGCACATCATGTGATGGAGTTGTGACATCTTTAATCTGTGGATGGGAAATTGTAAGGATCTTTGGAATATGTACAGTTGAGACTTTATATATGTGTGTGTGTGTGTGTGTGAGTGTGTGTGTCTGTCTGTCTGTCTGTCTGTCTATCTGCCTGTCTGTGTGTCTGTGTGTTTGCGAAGGTCGAAAGGTGTGACTGGAGACGGTCGTTTCACGAGTCAATTGGTTTAGTAAAATGGAAAAAAATCATAGTTTACAAATTTTGCTGTGGAAGATACCAGTTCACGTCACTTATGTCCGTGATAAAAAGATTAGGGTAAAAAGGTGGACAAAAGT
Organism: Panulirus argus; assembly: GCA_038088735.1. Lineage (NCBI taxonomy): Eukaryota > Metazoa > Arthropoda > Malacostraca > Decapoda > Palinuridae > Panulirus > Panulirus argus. The sequence continues at coordinate 3,957 of JAYMFT010071960.1, forward strand.
ATGGTGTGGAAGGGAGAGGAAATTACGAAATAAATGTAAAATTTCTTCTCTCGTGCCCTAGAGCCTCGTGAGCTAACGAGTCAACCGTCGACATCTATTTCCCCCGAGTTTCCCGTCATTACTCGTTCCCCAGCTGCTCGTGCGTCCTGGGTCGCTGCTCTCGCTGCTGCCACTATTGTGTCCTGGGTCACTACTCTCCCAGCTGCTGGTGTGTCCTGGGTCACTAATCTCCCAGCTGCTGGTGTGTCCTGGGTCACAACTCTCCCAGCTGCTGGTGTGTCCTGGGTCACTGCTCTCGCAGCAGCTGGTATGTCCTGGGTCACTGCTAGCGCAGGAGGTAGTATGCTCCGGTTCACCATTAGCGTTGTGCTGGCGTGCCCTGGGTCACTGTTATTGCAGATGCTAGCGTGTTTTGGGGCACTGCGAGCACAGCTTCTGCTTTGCCCGGGTCACAAAGGTGTTCTTGGAAGAGAGAAAACAAAGGGGGGTTAGTTATTTTCCAGTCGTAGCCTTATTTTGACACGTTAGACATGTTCTCTTGTTACCTCCAGTGAAAGTATAGTATATAAACTTAAAAAGTGATCAGATATGATTTTTCTTTTTCCGGTTCCTGTCATTCTGAAAGTCTTTCATTTTGTATATACATGAAAAGCATCAGTCGTGATACATATACTCGCCTGGAATACGTTCCGTTCTAGCGTCCTCTTATCCCTTAACCACCCTTTCCATATACTCAAACCATTCTAGCACTTTCATACGTACTCTACTTATTTCCACACTTCTCTCTCTCTAACCCCATCGTTTCTTGCATGATCAACCCCGCTCACACGTTATGCGGTCCTCAAAAGACTTACTTTTTGATCCTCGGCCCACGCCTCTCATCCATTAAGTACCGCTGGGACTGCAGTAACATCAAACGCACCCATCTTTTCCGTCACGGGCAATAACCTCTGTGCTCACACAGTCTTTAATGCACCCAGGAACACATATCCCCTTCATCCATCCTATAGCTCGCTCCGGTTCCCGTGGCTTCACCCGATGTCATACCTACTCTTAAGCATCTAAAGCAAATTACTTTTTCTAGGTTCTCTTCATTCTAACTCGCACTCCAACAGACCCGTCTCTCCACTTCTAGATTTAATAACTTTGCTTTTATTCACATTTACTTTCAACTTTCCCCTATAGCATACACTCTGAGACTCAAAATCCAGCTTTTTCAGTTTCTTACTCGAATATACACCACCGAAGCTGTTTAGACCCGCACCTTTCTCCAAGACCTTCGCATTCGCCTCTTTCGCCAACCCATCCATGAACAGATTAAACAGCCATAGTGACATCATACGCCCCTTACCGTAAACCCATGTTCACTAGGAAAACTCGCCTCCTCTTCCTACTATCGCATGTGGCTTACGCCCTTGATAAGATTTGTCAGTGCTCCTAAGAGCTTTCCTCTCACACTTCGAATACAAAGTCAACATATCACAGGACTTGTTATGCCCAAGAACAGCTTCCCTACTTGCTTCTTGATTATGCTACACAAGCCCCACACAGGGCACACAATCATCACAACCTTTGCGTTGCTGGAGCTCCACAGAAAGGGTTTCTTGGAAGGAAAAGTGAAGTAAATATATACATTTTTTTTTCCATACACGTAAACTTTTATTTTTCTGCTTTAGCAAGATTGCATCAGGGTCAAATGAATAAGGGGCCTCATTTAGGAACTTCCTTTCTCTACCTGTCATGTATGATATACCGAAACGAGTGCTTACCATCCACAACCAAACCTTGCATTCTACCCCTTGGTTTTAAGCTGATAATCCCATTGAAACCACGTCCTCCCATGTACCACATTGTCCAAAACATTCTATCCAACATGCGCTTCTCACCATAAGGAATGCTCAGATCGACCACCCCAAAAGCCTCCCATCACTCCATCCTTTTTAATGTCCTTCCAGATCTTCCTTTCCCTTCTCCACCACTTCCGATGGACAGACCCTCTTGGTCAGTATCTCCTCACTCGCTGGCCCCTCCAAATGTTGAGACCATTACAGCACATCCTGGTTGGCCCTATCAGTCAGTCAGTCCCCCTACGTTAGCTACCACACATCTCTAACAGTGCAAGATATTACACCATCAAGCCGTTTTGCAACCCATATCGTCCACGGGCATTTAATTTCCAGCAGTCATCTTTCCCTTCTCTTACGTTCAGTGCCCATGCAACACTGTCCGGTATAGTGTACCTTCAGATATACCCTTCTTTTGCCCTTATAGACATTGATATCCACGCTGGCCCACGAAGGCCTTTAAGGCTTCCATTTGCACTTGTTAGTTCAGCTCCGATGTTCCCATTCGCTTCCACAGCTTGCGTTTGAAGAATCAGCAGTGAGGAAGTACCTAAGGACTAAAGAAAAAATACGATCCAGACTACAAAGCCACATGAGGAAAAACAAAACTCTGTTGCAACGGGACAGAGGACAAACCCGTTGTCCCATCTGCAGCCAAAGCGTAGGAAAACCGTTTTCACAAACGAGTATCCCTTGGGGGGGAGGTGAACTAACACTAAGATGATTTACAAACGAGCTGCTTCCTGTCACAAATGTTGACTCACGAGGGGGGCGGCCTGAACGAAACACAATCGTCTGAGATCAAAGCACAAGAAGAAGAAGAAGAAGAAACATATGAAAAGAAAACGTACCAGAAATGGAAAGAAGCTGTTGACTGATATGACACTATGAATCCTTTTGTTAACTGGAATCGTATCACTTCAGCCAAATGCTGTGGTGTGTGGTTTCTGAACCGCATATCTTCTTTTTTCTTTTTCAGGTAGATTGACGTGAAAGGTCGAACTTAAGTGAATTTCCATTTGAGAACCTGTACGTAGAAATGCTAAACGTGGATTGACATCTAAATTCGCAGACTCGCCATCTGTATCTCCTCGCTTTCCTCGATTACCTCAGCACAAGGCTGGCAACGAAGTCCATGGCAAGCAATGTGGCTAGATAGAAAAGAAATTGATAGATTTGAGTTGAAGATTTTGGGAGGAATTTGTTGAGGGCGTTACATGGGAATACAGTGATCATAAGAAGATTACGAGAATAGAATAAAAGCAGGGGAGAAAGGAAGACGAAGGCGCAGCCAAAGTGGTGTAATTTTCAGACGAGTCAACTGTAACCATATCCTGAAGACAGGAAGAACTATGAACCAGCTGTCTCACCGGCCATAGATTTCTCCAAGGCAAGCTGTCTCATTCAATTCTCTCTCTCTCCATGGAAACGTTTTGCTTTCTTTATTGATAGTGATTTATTTTGTCTTTTATGGCTACAGCAGTAATACATTCTCGTTTTTATTTGAGAGTGTGAGATCTTCAGAATCTTGTTTAGAAATTTCTTTTACGCTGTAACCGTGATTTGTTTATTATTCCTGAAATTTCAAGTGTAACACAAACCATGATTTATCCATTTTTACACGATTTCTAGACGTGTTAATCATGTTTTTATATTCTTATTATCTTGACCCTGAAACCTCATCTATATGGGGTTCCCTCAGCACTCGTGAAGCTGGCCACGTCCAACGGACGGGACCATATATCAAGAAGAGTGGTGATGTCTGTGTGAGAGGGCAGGATGAATGAGGAGAAGGGATGAAAGTCTTTAGTGTGGAAATTACATCTTGGTCGAGGTATTGTGATGAGCTATACCGGCGTTGATAATGCGGAAAGGAATGGATTGTTTCAAAAAATTCAGATGAGAAATCGTAACTCGTTCATGTCTGGGGAGAGTAATTTCAAATGCGTGTATGTTAGACTAGATTAGGAGGGCGGTGGTCTAATGTTTGTCAAGTCACTGTTGTGTATACATGATTTTGCAGTGTTTGTTGGGGAGGGGATCTGTGAACATAATCTGCTGAAGTGTGAGGCAGGGGTAAGTTTTTTTTCTCTCTCTCTCTACTTGGGGTCTGGTAATTGGTTTTGGATTAGGTTAGGGTGGGAGGGACCTGGTGCCGTTTCAAAGAACTAAATGCTGAGCATATTGAAGTGAGATGAAGAGGAAGTAGTTTTGTTTCGTTGTTTAGGTGTTGAATGTTTGACGTTGTTAGGCTGTCTGTCGGTGATTGTTCTGAGAGCATTTTTTTTTTTTTCGGTGGTTCATTCGTTTGTTTCGTTTTGCATTTGACAGGGTGGATGACCAGGAAAGTATGGTGTATTTTAGAATGAATGAGGTGTCTGTGGAGGATACCAAGGGATTTTTTTTTTCTTAACCAAAACTTGTGATAGTGTATTTAAGGGCTTATAGTTTGATGAATTGCTTTGTGCTATGATTTGTGGGGTGAGCAGTAAGTATTATTAAGTGTGTGTGTGTTGTATGTGATATTCGGTGTGGTTAGAGGTCTGCTGAATCAAAACAGTTGACCATTCAAGGTTGGAATCAAGTCTGTCCGGGGCTGATGGCTTGTTTCTCCGGGTATGTAGGTACTCTGGAGTGAGCCAATGTTCGACCTTTATGATGCAGTGTTGCAGTATGATGTTACTAGTGTAGTGTCAGGCTGTTGTGAGGAAACCTGTGAGGTCGTCTGCAAATGAGAGGACTTTCACACTGTGATCTGCAGGAGGTACTGGGCTGTTATGTAGAGACACGTTGAAGAGGGTTGAAGAAAGAACTACTTCATGGGGCACCCCACTGTAGAGTTTGCGGGTTTTCTGGGGGTGAAACCTATTGTTTATGACTATTGTTTGCCGGGCAGCTATGAAGTTGGTTAAATCCTTTTTTTGTCATTTTTGTGGAGGGTTGAGTGGAAATGTGTCAGGAGATAGTGCGAGATGTTTGTAGATATCTGTTGCCTCGAATACTTTGCGGGAGGGGGAGTAGTGGTTGGTTAAAGGCATCCAGAGTGTGTTGTACGAGGTCCATGTGTGGTAGTGGGATGACTAGGTTCACACCTCTGCTGTGTATATGAGAGTGAGATATTTTCGGGAAATATGGAAATGTGTGTGTGTGTGTATGTGTGTGTGTGTGTGTGTGTGTGTGTGTGCCGGAATACGTCTCAGCCGTTTATTAACATACTGTCTTACGAGCAGCCAGTGTTGTTTGGAGAGGGTGGACAGGTTCTAGGAGATGAGGGCCTCTTGTTAGGGGGAGCAAAAAGGGCCGAGGATAATTCTGCGTGCACACTCTTCGAAAATGAGAAACCATGAGAGATACAGGTAACACATTCACACAAATGTGACATTCACGGATAAGTGAGACTTACACTCCCCTCTAAGAAAGCACCTGAGTGATAGGTAGTTGATAAGATAGGGAACACAGGTGAGATACTATCCATGACTGAGATATATATACAAGGCATATATGAGCAAAAATGAGAACTTAAATCCACAAATCTTCAAATATGCTCGTGTTTGGGAAGATCTTTTTTACAAGTAACAAAGCGACTAGTACTCAACTTAGCTGTGAGACTGTAAGGTATAATGCAAGACAGATACAACCCAGTGAGCCACACAGTCGAGAGAAATGCAGAGGTAAAGACCCTTAAATTATACCCCACACTGGAAGGCGAGACCCTTGTGAGTGAGGAAGAAGAGATTCATCAAAGAAACGAATAGAAATGCAACTGTGAAAACGCAGTGGGTAGAATGTTTAGGAGAAGCGTACTATTAATGGACACATCAGTGAGAAACACATGTTGGGGACGTTCGGGTGGCACAGAGACGAGAGACGAAAAAAAGAAATGAGAAACGTGCAAATGAGACATATGAGAATTCCCACACATGCTCTACCTAAATTAACTTAATCAACATCCGCTTTACCCAGTTGCTGGCTCTTTCATCATTACTCGGTTATTCAGTGTATGTAGCCTGTTTCAAGTTATACATGAGCAAACATAATCTTTATATACATTTAACCTTCATACGTTTGCCATATCCCTGATGGCATATAGAGATTTAGTTTATTGCGAATGTAGAATGAATACTTTTAGCCATGTATCTTCGTGTTTCTAGAATTGCTATAATCATGTTCTCTGTAATGAATGGTGAAGATAGGAGATTAAATGTAAAATGCTTTTTAATCCATTCAGTAAGTGTGTTTCTTGTTTATATTCGTTTGGGAGGTCGGGAGAAGCCCTGACGTGTTGATTTATAAACATGATTACCACCAATTACTGCTGCATGTTGCATGGCAGTTTCAAATCTAGACTTGCACGCTTCCCATCACCGAACTGTGGCGTGTCTTGTGAATTATATACATGACTGGTAGGCAAGCCTATTACCACAGTGAGAATCCATCTATAAAAACTTAGGTTTCCATGATGAAACCTATGACTATATTTGATGTTCTTAGCCAAAAGCAGCACTTTATAACCAACTACTTTTTTTTTTGTGTCAAAATTATTCATAGCCAAAGTCAACCAATTATGTAAACAAAATCACACCCATATAGTCAGTTTGGTTTGTTACCGAAGCTCGAGACTGTAACGCCAAATTCGGGTATTGCAGCCATCTGCTTGGCGAGTCCTTGGAACTCCGCGGGCTTCCTTGTCGCCCTCAGTGAACCAATGTGTCGCTTGCCTACCCTGTCACCTCGATAAATTGGGTCAGTTTTGCTACCCCCGTGACACCCCGTGTGTGTGTTTTTCTTTCGTCCTCTGCTTCTGTTATAGATTGCGTTTATCTGTCTTCGGAGTTTCTTGAGATCTGGAAAGAGTTTTTCTCGTTTCTTTTTCTTCTCTTACCTGAAATTGCAGCATGTGGCGTTATTGAGTTTGGTTAGTATTTGCAGAGAGCTTGATCTGTTCGTGAGGTCTGGGCTTATCGCAATGACTCCCCGTGGGATGGAATCATATTGATATATCAACACTTTTTTTTCTTTGCAGTGATTTAAATTGTTAAGTGGTGTATCTGACCTGACCTCTTTGGTTTAGGTCAAAGACAAATGCTGGCAATGAAGACGCGGTTGACCAGACCCATAAAGTTCAAGTTAGATACCTTTGGATCCGAAACCATAGTGAAGATGAGAATACGGTGGATAATTACGGTCTCTGACGTGACCCATTAGCTTTTGGCCAGATTTGTCAAGGATGTATTGAAGATGCGTTTGCTGAGGCGGAAGTGAAAATGCTCTTGTTCGGGCTACAGTAGATATACGTTTTGTGATAATGAAGTTGAGTTTGGATTTATCGATCATGTATCGAAGATGGTGAGCGATAATGCAGAGGGATGTATATATATATGTGGCTTCCGTTCTCGATTGTTGAAATGTCTCCTTTCTCTCTTTTTTTCCGAAAAATATTCAAAATCAATCACCTTTACGTTTTTAAACACATTACCAAAGTGAAGTGGTGTGTTCCCGCGCGGCAATATTTTCCGTTGTGTACAATCAAGCTTTTACAGGCCTGTTGAGAGCGGCTGCAGCAACAAACAATGAAATTACGAAATCCTAGTTTTAAGGGAAAATAAATACGTTGCCCAACCACGCGATAGAATAATTACTCTGGGAATTCCGACAGGTGAGCCGGGCCTTCCCTCTTCACGTCCTCATTAGTGTTTGAAATGTCTTTATGGATGGGGGTTTCTCTGAGTGGACTTGGTTGTGAATACGGGGGAGTTAGTTTGAGCGTGGTGGAAGGCTGTTAAAGAAAGATGTTGACAATGAATACTGAACAGGACAGTGCTGGTTGCGGTGGGGGTTGTCAGGGGAAGAAGGAAATTCTGAAGTTGTAGACTCCAAATGGATTGCAAGGAGCTGGAAGGGGCTCGTAGTTGTTTTGATATTCTTTTATGGGGGGAGATGGTGAAGGAATTGATTTGAACGCATTTGAGAGATTTGTGTTGAAGTAGGAGAGTTGTTGGTAACCCGAGTAAAACCGTAGGAGGTGGAGACTTATATTTGCAAGTGTGGGAGAAGCTTTCCTGAAGATGATGTAAATCCAGCCTCTTTTAGAGAGTGAAATTTGGATTTTCTGTAACAGAAGAGAGGGAGAGAGAGAGAAAGAGAGTGTGTTCAGTCTGTGAAGATGGGATTCCTAACATCAAAGTGCGGAGTGTGAATAGTGAAGAGAGTTCGAAATTAGGATGTCAGAATATCTGTAATGAAGAAAGGTCTAATTACTATATGTAGATTAATGGAAAACTGATATGGCATGAAAATACTGGGAGAACGGGTGATGTATAAATGGTGACCGAATGTGTGTATCTAAGATGCCTAAGAAGAGAGAAAGAAAAAGGGAATGACAAGTGTTGTTTACCTACGGAAATAGTGAGGAAGTACGTTACTGATATGGCTATAAGCTCAGAAGAGACCGCATGAGCTGCCTTGGTAGTCACTGGAAAACAGCGTGTTGGATACAAAATGATAAAGCATTTATATTTAGCCTCGGACTAAACCGTAATTTCTATCCTTCTCTCTCTAATACTTTGATGTAACAGTATCATGCTGTAAGAATCGAGTACATGTTACCAAATATTAATCCCTCGTTAGATCAGTTTTTCATCATCAGACTTAGCCTAAACTAACTGCCGGTTTATCATAAAGTTACAATGGTACGAAAAGTATGCTGATATTGCGTAACCTCCGTGGATATGAAATTCGTAAGGGGGTAAAAACTTTAGCGCCATGCCATGGAATTATCGTGAGTAGCTAACGACAGTATGAAGTTTAGCGAACTTTATAAAAGAAGCGAAAAACTGAGATGGACTCTTGTCTCTTCCAGTCATCCATTATCAAAGTAGTATAGTTTAAGCTGCTGACTATGGCAACCTTTGACTCTGATACAGTCATTCATCTTCAAGTGATTTCATCACAACGAGAGGAAAAGAAAATAGAACCGAATTTAACATCTCATTCCAATTCGAATGGTCTCACAGCTTCTAAAGATTATTACCGTGATTTCAGACGCAGCTGGCTGACTAGGGGTGAAGGCAAATATAGTTTGTGCTGTGCAAATGAAGGACAGGTTATAAAGCTGGAGAAAACGCAGGACAGTAATCAGAAACAACTTTCGTATTACGTAGATATATGCTGGTAACATGGATACGAGATTGAGAGGCTCCCCGTCTTGACACATGCGCAGAAGTGGTGAAAATACGTCATGAGGCGACATAGTTCAGAAAATGAACCATAATATCGTCACTCTCATCATTCACTGGATTATAGTATTTTAAGCTCAGAGTAGCGATGAAGTCATTCCATTTTTCTTCTGCCGCATCGATTTTTACACGTTCCTGATGGACAGTTTCCACTCGCGAAAATTTGCGTCAATTAATGATAGTATTGATTAACTAATAGCGTCATTAAGCGTCCTTGAAAAAATGCAGATGAGATTTTTCGTTCCCATAGTATTTTTCTTAACGTCTTAAGACCTGAACTCATTTACCTTGGGACATATTGTTTGGCAGTGGTACAAAACGTGGAATAGAGGTCGAGGTTTGTCTCTTGTATGCTGTTTTTTTGGGGTTAAAAACGAAACTTTAATCAGAGAGAAAATATCTTATACAACAAGAACTTTCTTCATTTTTATTCGCATGTATGTGTGTCTCAAATTCATCGAGAACCAGCTTCAGCCTCTCGTGCTCTTATAAGTGTAGTAAAAGGTATGAGTGTCTTTCCTAAGTTATGGATGGGGCGTCCTATCGATAACCCTACTTAATGCTGGTGAGGTAAACGATGTCTTTAATGTCCTTGCGTCACGATACGGAGGTTGGATTACATTGTTTTTTCGTGGAATGAAGGAGGACATTATGCATGTGTGGACATTCATACGTGGACAGAATTTTACACATTGCCCATTTCATACAAAATCTTACAAGCGAAAGTGATTTCATTGCCATAATGCTTATTAAGTTTACCATTAAATCTTACGACTCGCTGATGGAATTCCAGAAAAGAAGAGGAGGAGAAACAAGTCGGAAAACATAAAAATATAATTATTCTTAGGTTGCATAACAATCTTAAAATTTACTTAATTCCCATTGAAGTAAAGGATATATGGGACAGGAACCGAGAATGTAGGGGCTGTCGCTGTGCAGGACTAGGCTTGGTAAATTGTAATATAAGCGCATTTGGTTTCCTGGTACCTAAGGCTAACGCAAGTTAATATAGAGTGCCTGTAGCTTTGTTGAAGTTTCCATTAATGATCAGACATCATTGTTGCTGCTATGAATTATATACATTGCAGGAAAAAAGAAAAAAAGAAAAGGCCCGTCGTGGTCGCCGCTAACTGCTAAAGACCGAGTGTCATCATAATTTGACAGATGACTCGATAAAGATTCGAATCTTGGATGAAACATCAAGCGAATAACACACGAATCAGTCGAGAAAAACCTAACTGTGCTAACGTCAGCATATGTTACTTGCATGGGAGTATCTATTGACAGCACTTAGGATCCCATTCCTTACTCATTTTACGGAATAAAGAGTCGAATGTTGCAAAGAATTCCACATGCACTCGCTGGACGTGGTTGCCAACCAGTCGGTTCACCAACAGTTCGTTAACCTGTATACTCGGCAAGCTGCTGCGTCACATTATTACTGTGTGGCCATCGGCAACTCAAGGGTGGGCCGTTTTGATAACTGCTTCTTTCCCTACACGTCGAAGCTCTGGAACTC
>JAYMFT010071971.1:0-14553 GCA_038088735.1 Panulirus argus
TATATATATATATATATATATATATATATATATATATATATATATATATATATATATATATATATATATCATTATTACTATTAGATTTCATACCCTTTGCCGGTAAGAGCTCCGAAAAAAAAAAGAACATGTACAGATTCCTACTGGCGCGCATGGCCGTATTAGCAACAAACACACACACAGACACACACACACACATACCATGGGAAGCTGATTATCTTTTGACTGAATGTAATTGCACTGAAACTTTATTTTTATTTAGAACTTGGCCAGGGTAACCTCTCTCTCTCTCTCTCTCTCTCTCTTTCACCAGGGAGGTGTTAGTGACGGCGGCGCAGTGGGCCAGCACTACACTAGCTGTCAAGTAACTCCCTTAGGCCCGGGTTCCTGTCTTTTCTATGTACCTTACGTGCACACTGGTTTCTAGCATTCGGCTTCGTCTAGTGAAACTCAACCGGCATTATTCACAACCCTGATATTTTTTTCCGTGGTGAGCGTTACGCGCTAACCTCGCCAAATGGCAGAATCTTGTCGTAGGTAGGTAGGTAGGTAGGTGGCTAGGTAGATAAGTAGGTGGGTAGGTAGGTAGGTAGGTAAATAGGTAGATAGGTAGGTAGGTTGGTACGTAGGTAGGTGGGTAGGTAGGTTGGTACGTAGGTAGATAGGTAGGTTGGTACGTAGGTACATATGTAAGTTGGTACGTTGGTAGGTAAGTAGGTAGATAGGTAGGCAGGTAGGTTGGTACGTAGGCAGGTAGGTAGGAAGGTAGGTAGGTAGGAAGGTAGGTAGATACTCCTTTCTTCTTCTCTTCAATGAAAACATAAAGATAATTAGGCCACTAATTTGCTGGAGCAAATGATGTCGTGACCTGTGTCATGTTGTGGTGGGTTTTATTGTTGTTGAAAATTGAATGCGATGTCAGAGGAGGTGGGGGCATAGGGGGAAGGACTGTGGTGGGGAGCGGTTGTGGTATTAGTGGTGGGGGAAGGGAGGTGAGGACTGTCATGGGGATGAAAGGGAAGTTAGTTTTGGGGAGTGTGGTGTGGAGGAAAGGTAGGTGGAGTAGTGATGATGACTGTAGGGGAGAAGAGAAATGTGGGAGTGATGGGGTGATTGCCGTGGGATGTGGTGTTGGGGAGAAGAAATAGTGTGGTGGGGAGGAGAGTGAGGGATGGTGATGTTGGTGATGGTGGCAGAGGGAGATGATAATGGGGAAGCAGACGAAAGGTTGTGATGGGGTACAACGAGGAATGGGATAGAAAGCAAGAGGGACGGGAGGATGGGAGGTGGTTGTCTCGGGAGGGTGTACGTCAAGGTGGGGAGATGAGGGCGGCTGGATTGACGATACTTGGGCGAATGGTAGATGGGTAGAGTTTCGGTAGGTGTAGATGTAGTACTGATACCAACGCGTTAACGTAACTGGTGTGGTTTTGGGTGGCTGGTACTGAAGTAGCAGACGAGAGATAACAGTAGTAGCTATGGTACTGATAGACGGCTGAGGTACTGGTATGTCGTGGTACTTCACCACTGCCATCAACAACCACCACGCCAGGGTTCCCCCTGACGCGCCCCGGCCTTGTGACCACTGGGGTCCCCCTCCGGCCACTAGTCCGGAACTAGTACCAGCCGTCTTGGGCGCTGGGTTTTGCCTGAGGACCCCCGCTTCTCCTCGTCAAATTTTGTCTTTCCTCGGATTGTGTCCAACGTGTATGTAGACAGAGTCACCAGTTGTACTCAGCGTACGAGAGAAGTGTGGAAGTGTCATCGTACACTCGCAGGCGCACACATACACACACGTCGCTCGTGAGTTTCACAAAACGTATATTTGTTTGATCACGTCTTCGGGTTCTCCTCGATTTGTCACGCATTCTGAGCATTGTGAGACTTTCCTCCGATTTGTAACGCTCTAGAGCTCTCTGCTCCGAGGTGCTGCTGTTCTGTGGGGGGAGCCATTAGTTAATCCCGACACGCACGCGATCGTTCTTCTTTGCCGAATTTCGTGTTTTTAAGGTGGAAGTCCAGTACTTAAGATCAGCTCTCGAGAACCTCTTTGGACCCTGTGATCTCCAGAAAGATACTCTCTCTCTACTGAAAAGTGTGGCAACCGAGACGTTTAATCGTTCCGTTCAGCCCCAAAGACTCCTTGAAATCGCCGAGGAGAGCAGTAGTATCTCCAGGCAGTCAGTTGTCCAAACCTCAGCCACACCGGCTTTATATAAAACAGCCTCTTCCTTCGGCAGGAGCATAATGGTGTTACATGAGGGAGGAGACCTTTAAAGATACTCATAGTCGGAGGCCTGGACCACCTACCATTGCTAGGTTATTATCCATAAAATAAGTACCATTATGAATTGTATAAGGAGCGTCACACTTCAGGGTGATGCCGTGGTCTTCACACTGTAGTTCCACATGAAATGCATTTCACTGCCATACTGAGAAGCTTAGAATGTCTCGGAATGCCACCACTATGGCCCCACGATAAATTTCACTTCTCTAGGCTTCGGTACTGGCGGTATGTTCTGGTTCGCACTGGGGAAGGTACTGGTGGTGGTGATGTTAGTGATACTGGTGGTATATACCAAAGGTGATGTTTGCTGCTAGTGATGGTGCAGGTAGTACCATCAGCCAGTGGTGGGGAAGGTACAACTGGTGATGATGTTGGTGGTTTGGACAGTAGGAGGTATCTACCAATGGTGGTGAAAGTACCGATGGTGGTTATTCTTAGTTTTGGTGGTATAAATGCACCGGTGGTGGTGGAGGAACCAGTACTGGTGGTGTTGGTGGAGGAACCAGTACTGGTGGTGGTGGTGGAGGAACCGGTACTGGTGGCGGTGGTGGAGGAAACAGTACTGGTGGTGGTGGTGGAGGAACCAGTACTGGTGGCGGTGGTGGAGGAACCAGTACTGGTGTTGGTGGTGCGTGCCGGTGAAGGCAGGTGGGCAGGGAGAGAGAGAAAGTACCTCACGGTCAAGGCTGTATAACGGACGGACGGACTGGCTACGGGTCCCTGGCTCGCTGTGAGAGGGAGAGTACCTCCTCTCCCCACTCCATCCCATCCTCTCCCACAAGTCCAAGACATTCCTCTACGCCCCTCCGCCCAACACCTTACCTTCTACTATTACCACAGCTCCGACCTCGCCCCCACGACTACATGGCAGGACAGTCCTCTGTGTCATGTCCCATCCTGGGTTCCTGTGCAACTCACCTCACCATCATAACTCCCATAGACGTTGGCTCTTGATGGTATAGCCAGGTAATACCACAGTACTTCCCTTATCATGTACTTTCCCCTTTTATCCTCTCTACTGATCTCTGTACCGTACTTTAAGCCACACATGTGTTACTGTACACATGTACGCTCACTCAGTCTTTAGTATAGTTGTCCAGTTTTTCTTCACACAGCATTCATGTACTTCTTTTTAATCATATTAATAACAGATTTTTTTTCTCTTTCCTGTACAGCTTTCTCAGGTGTGTGAGCATCCCTGGTTGGACTGGTCTAGTACCACTTTCACTGCCAGCTGTCACACACACACACACACACACACACACACACCCCACTTGCCACTGTCGCTGTACGAACACTTTATTGCCATTATCCGAGTCACGAATTAAGTTAACTTTCCTCTCTTAAGATATTATCACACTCGCTGTCGCTCCCCCGACGTTTCTCATTGCACACGCGTGTTCCACGTTTTCATTGATGTTACCACCTGGGGTGGTTTGCCTTTTTTTGCAATTAGTGTTTGCCACACGGTGTGTCTGCTTTATGTCTTGTCTACCACTCACAGTGTCCTCACATCGGCGTTCTTCCACTGCTTTCCATTCCACCTTAGGACTCTCCTTGGCGCAGGTCCTTCCGTTCTCTGTGAATCTTCGCCTCCTGCAGCAGGTCTAGGTTGGGTGGGTAGGAAGGGCGCTTTAAAAGACACGGTTCCGTCCCAGGCTAAGGCCTGGCCAGTCTATAACAACAACAGGCATATGAAATGTAAACACAGGTAATGTTATCTTCGTCAGATCCTTTTCATTAGTCCTGTTAACTGTTTCGATAAGTCATTTTTCTCAGATGTTCTGTTTGTTTCACTCTACACGCGTAAACATTTTACACCCACCACGAGCTACTGGCACCGTTCTGGTGAGCTTGACTCACACCTCTGTACTCACCCTCTGGACCCTCTTTAGAACATATCCAAATCACAGAGTAATATCTGGCAGTCTTGCCAAATGCGCATAGTCCAAGTAGATAACATTAAGACCCAATATGGAAACTAGAACCTCTTAGGTTTTGAGAGAACATGTATTTCTGCAACACACAGTCAGCAAGGCTGTTATACGATCATTCATAACGAGACAAACGTAAGAATCTCAAGTCTTCATTATCAGACGCTGATATTTTTATTTTTTTCACCCTCCTTTTCCATCTTTGTCGGGAGCGGTAGTTATTACCGACTCCATGACTCGGCAGGCTGAAACCAGTCCCGTAACCGGTAATTAGTAGTCTGAACCTGTACTGGTCGAAGTTACCTTCGGCACAGCTGGTCTACTGGCAAGGTAACTCCCTCCTCGCCTGTGTAACCTTGTCCGTTCACTGGGCCGGAAGGCAAGCGACCAGCTGCCGCGTACGTTGACCCAGCTGGTGATGTGACTCCCTCCTTCCCCGCTGTTAGACGTGGTTATCACATCAATAACGTGCCTCAGGGAGGTGGCAGCTCTTACACCCAAGACCAGCTGAGAGACGGATGCCTTCAGTCCCCACAACCCCGACGTTGCCAGGTGTAGCAGACTGCCTCTGGTGATGCGTTGAGTGTGGTTCAGGTGCTTAAAACTTGGCTCTTGACAAACTGACACTGAACGCTTTTGCAATGTGAAATGAGTGACTTGAAACATTTATATAGGACATCATGATGGTGGAGTCGAAGCCTTGATATAGGTTTTGCCTCCTTAGTAGATACAGTCCAGCAATAGAGAAAGTAACCAAAGTTTGATCTGGTGTCACACACCTTAAGGTGAGGGTTCCATGACGAGTGTAACGGCATCTCTCTGTCACTGGCAGGGAAATTCGTGTTATGGACCTCAGTTTGTGTGACGGGATGTTGGTAGCACGAGAGGCGGACCTCCCTGTGTGCGTGTGTGTGTGTGTGTGTGTGTGTTTTGTAGTGGTGAGGCTCCTGTCTTTCTCTGCTACTCTGATTGTAGAGTATTGAATTTCAGCTCAAGGGCGGAACATTATAGTGACAGAATGAAGTAACATATATATATATATATAAAAAAAAAAATGGAATGTGCAAATGACTAAGGAAAATGAAATTCTGGGGCAACGCTTTTGAAGTCAAACGTCGTTCATGATGTAGAGAAAAATATTAATTCCTTAAGATTACAGAGACAGCAACCACCATATCCAACCTGCCCTTGACCCGAATGGCCACAAGCCTGACCCCAGTTAGTCCACTGGCCCTGTTCCCAGTAGCCGGATAGTGGACAGGGCTTACCAACAGTTCTCCCAAAGAAGTCAACACTAAAGCCGTGAGTGACTTCTTGAGGGACTGGAGAGGCGGGACGGGCCTCGTGAGTTGGGGCCTTCACGGTTGACTTTACTACTGATGGCTGCCTTCGTTTGCTGGAAATTGTGTTCGTTAAGTGGAGTCGACATGCTAGAGAGGTTGTCTAGGGTTGTCAGGATCATTTCGTACGCGGCTGTGCGATGTGAGTGAACATCGACGCCTGAGACTTTACCTCAGCTTGACAACAACAGATGTTTGGAGTTCGGCTCACCCGAGTGTCATCAGCTTAGCGTACAGGTGATGAGTATGATAATTGCTTCACCAGCCGCTTCATTTAATACCTCTCACTGGCTGCAACTAGGCTGGCCATTGAATCACCACACTGGAAGGTAACGGGGGCACAGGGAAAGACATCATGAGACTGGCTTGTGTCATCTCACTGTTTCGTGATACAAATGAGAGACACTTTCCATTGCACGTACGTGTCGACCTGAATATGGACATAACAAACGCCTGTACAGGTAATGCACTCACGCATGCAACAGCGCCTCCTCCTTGTACACACACAAAGACACACGTCCACCGGTATTTGGCAGTTCAGCTGTGATGCACTGTAAGCCAACACTGATACGCTGCGTTTAGTGTTAGCACTGCCGATTCCGGCAAGTAGCACAAATCTTACTCGTGGCAGTACACCATATGTCAACACTGGCGCATGTCAGTACAACAGTGTTACACTGTAAGTCTATTGATGGATATGCGACAGGACACTGTTGGTCCGTACCGTTGCACAAAAAGGGTACATTATGTGTCAGATGGTATACTGCACAACGACCACGACGTTACGACCTTTGAACACGACGTGACGACCCTTGCGTATGACTGCCCTAGCCTTAGACGTCAGGTCAAAGGCCAGGACTTGTTACCTAAGTGTCTCACCGTCGGTTGTTCAGGGGTTTGGTGATCAAGTATCTTCGTATGATAAGTATCGTCTAATGACTAGAGAGGGCTTACATACAAGTGGGAAAAGCCTGAAGCCACTTAGGATATAGCTCAGCAGGGTATGGCGAGAGGTATATGGGAATGGCATGGCAAGAGCAGCGAACAGGTCCTTTGGAGCAACCATGTCTTACGACAGGTCCTGTAAACAGCGGTATCTTACGACGTGTTCCAGAAAAGAACAACGTAGGAGTACACAATAAAACTGCTGCTCTTGCGACAAAATCGGTCCATCGTAAGACTAGTCCGAGAGCAGATAGCGTCATACGACGTGTCCTGGGAACAACGGTGTCCTGTAGATGACCTCAGCGGGACCCAGTGACCTGTTGTGACCGCCGGGGAGAGGGGGAAGTATTATCTGATTACCCCATAGGTACCGTGTGACCCTCGCCCCTGTAGGTTACCATCGGCTTTGTCACACAAACACACACACACACACACACACACACACACATACACACACACACACACACACACATACACACACACACACACACTGATAATGGAGCCCATGAACTAATCTTTTTTACGAGTGTTACTCACACGAGTTGTTACATCTTAACGAGGTAGTTGATGGGGAGGCATCCTGACCATTGATGCTTCTCTTAACGACCACATAAATCGTGTTTTAGTCGCTTACCACTAGTCTCATAAGATGTGGTAATACACGAAAGCGCTCAGGATTTTCGCGTTCCTTTTCCTAGTGGTGTTCCTGCATATATATATGTATATTCCTATGACAAAGACGCGATAGCCATGGTCAGTACAATAGCCATAAAGAATACTTCATTTGTTTGTCAGCATAATAGTTTGCTCGATGAGAAATGAACTGAATAGCGGTCCGAGAGACGCGATGCCTGGTGACCACCAAGTCACACCTGGCGTAACTGTTACCGCTAGTCACAAGTACGCCGTCAAGCCGTCAAGAGAGGCTGGCACCCCTCTTTACACACAGGTTCAGCAATGCCAGGTGAAGCACGATGGTTGCAGGACCTACCTGACGAGGAGCTGTCCACTTCTAGGGCTTTAGAGTGTTACCCTCCGCACCGGCGCATCATCTACCAGGGGCCGACGGGACGCTTGCTTGATCCTTCCGTCAGGAGAGGGTGACTCAGGCAGGCCGATAGTAATGTGGGGTCAAGAGAACCGCGAGTTGGCCCCGTGCTTCCCCTGTAGTCCTTAGGAAGGACCGAGGTGTGTGAGATGACCCGCGTCGTAAACCACGGAACACGGAAGAGAACCGACCCGCTCGCACCACGAGCCAGCCAGAACTGTGGATGCGGCACCCACTACACCTCCCCCTCGGCCCGCACCTCCACTCACACACACACACACACACGCACACTTTCACTGGCGACAACAAAGAGGCACCAGCCGGACCAGCCAGTCAGAGGCGGGGTCAGGCCGGGGTAGAGAGAGACACAGAGAAAGAGGCAGGGGGTACGGTAGGTGGGCGTGGCCCCATTTAGAGGAGGAGGGGGTAGCAGGGTCAGGGCGAAGGTACAACACGAGGGTCAGCCGGATCAGCCAAGGAACGCGAGAACGCATGAACCTTTCCTTAGCTTCACCCACATATGATATTGTTGTAGGGTTTCTCTCTCAAGATGATAAGATGTCAGTACAGGAACATTTGTAAAATATACCTCCATTTAGACAATTGTTTATACTAAGTGCATAAAGAAATGGCTAGTATCATAGCACTAAACTATTTGATAAACTTATAAAGACTTGATGAATATTTAGCTCCCAGACTAGATGTAACAACACACACACACACACACACACACACACCTTTACCTTTCTCTTGGTACTTTCTGTTGGACGTTTAGCAGCAGGCCAGCAGTGTGAGAATCAGACATTATACAAGACTTATCTCTCCCTTACCACTTATTACGGTTTCGATTACTCGCACAACAGCTCAGCCCTTAAAGCTTCTATTCTCGCTTTCGCATCCTCGCCGCTTACATCTTTGGCTTTAACACCCTAACACTTATACTTACACCCTCAGTACTTAACCACCTCAGGATGCTCACCCCAAAAAATGTCTTCATCATTCATACACCCAACAAACACGTTGAACATTCGCACCTCAAAGAATTTCACATCTCCCAACGCACACTCATCTCTCAACTTTCACGCCCTCGGTAATCCAATCTGTCACATCCCCGACACACACATGCCCAGGACTTGCATCTGGAGTCGTACTGCACATCTCTCTACTCATGTACCCTATACTGCCCACATCCCAAAAGCTCACAACGACATTCCGAACACCCACGTCTCCTTTCATCTCTGCTGCGACATCACTCACAACTTGCACGTTGGCATACGCCTCCTCCTTCTCCTCCTCCCCTCTGATGCACTTTACTCTTTTATTCCTGTACATTTACACCCGTGAAAAAGCACATACGCTTCATTCTTTACACTTCATCATCCCGGTTTATATTAACACACTTCACGCACCACACTCTTCACACACCCGAACGCACATGCCACCATTGTTCGTCCTAGTAAACACACTTTGTTAAGATTGCGTTCAGCTGGCGTAAGATGAATTCTCTTTCCATTAGGGTAGGTGAGGTTACGTATGATTGTAATGAGCCAGGCAGTTTTTGTAAGCTTGGTCAGTCTCACAGCTTGGCAGTTTGTTCCAGTAGATAATCTCTCCGCCACCGCATAGATTCCTTACCAGCGAACGTTCGTGTCTTTTACGCTAAGGTTCTGTGGGAGGCCAAAGGGAACGCTCCCCTTCAGGAGTGTTTAAACTCCTTGATCACGGCCGCACGAACCTTTGACCACGATGGTACGAAACCTCGAACACGCCCGTACGAACCTTCGACCACGCCGGTACGAACCCTCGAACACGCCGGTACGAGCCCTTGAACACGATGGTACGAACCTTGAGTATGACGCCCTACGTCCATTGAACACAAATGTTACGACCCTTGGACTCATGACAGCCTGTACCACTGTGGTGAGGGAGGTGGCAGTTGTGTACCCAGTAATACGAACACGTGAAAAAGGATAGAGGGAAAAACGTGAAGCGACTCGAGCCCGAAAACGAAATTGGTAAAGTTAGGATAATTGTGATGACAAGAGAGCGAAGCAGATAATGATATGGAGGAGAATCACGGGAACAGAACGGTTGTGAAAGCGAAGCGGAAGAGCCGAAGATTAACAGTGAAAACGAAACTGGGAAACGGTATTGTGGCGTTGCGTTGTGTGGAAAACCTGACGGTCATAGTGGCGATAAACACAGTGTAAGCAAGTACATAATAAATTTATGGGTTTGTTTGTATGTATTTGTGTTCTGTCTTTGTTGATGGCTCTTTGTGTTAGCCGATGGTTGTATATATTCATATGTAATTTTTTAAAGGGTTCTAATTTTATTCCAAGAACCCCTTTCCCCGGAAATCCTGCACCTCCAAAGCTGCGCTCCGCGCAGTAGCAGGGAAATGATGGACTCCTCTGGAGTGAGAAGTTATTCGAAGAGATTGTGTTCCCTTACATCAACAGATTGATGTGTGATGTAGCCTCGCCCTTCGAAGGTGACTTTCCATTCGCGGTATAACCACAGGCAGGTGGAGTCCGGTAACACCTGTTTGTATATGTAACAATATCTGTTTGTGTATGATCGTACCTATATTCTGTTTACTCTCTGTCTCGATATAACTTTCTCTGTAACTGTGTGTATTTATTTTGGTGTGTGTATATATATATATATATTGTTTGCGCACGTGTTTACACGTGACTGTTGACGCTTTCGTTTTTAATCTTGCTTGTTTGCTTCGCACACAAACAGAATCCATGAGAGTGTCTTCAGTTTAAAGTAAACCAAACATTTATCAATATCAGTTTCATTCCCTATACCCGTATTGACACAACATCTACTCCTACAGGTCAGAGGTTCAACGGTGTTAAGATTCTCTTATGACACAGTGAGAGAGTGTCTCTCTTGCAAGGACTTGTTAACCTCACCCTTGCTGCCAGCATAGCCACTCCCATCCCACCTTGTCAGACATAACCTCCGGCGTCTTGCCGTGTGTGTGTGTGTGTGTGTGTATAGTCATCTCCCGCGTCATTTCAGACGTCACTTGCTCCGCTGTTGACCCACTTTTCACTTTTCCTCCGCCTCCTCCCATCCGTCATCGTTCATAGATGGGCGACCATCTGTCAGGTGGAGCCAAAGAGGAACTATATAGCCCGGTGGAACTATAGCTGGAATCGCCTTTCACCACCTGTCGGGTGCGCGGACGTCCCTCAGGTAGTATTCCTTGACATCTTCCCCGAACGAGCGAGATGAATGTATCATTCGTCATGCCATAATGAAGGCATAATTAGAGGTAATGAGACACACACATGTTTCGCGTGTTTATGCTTCCGTGACGGAGGCTCTCGAAGCACTGCGTGGACGGGCAGATCGTGGTGCGGTTGGCTACTCCTTGCCAAAACAACGTCTCTACGACGGATTTGTCGTACGAATATTATGCATCGCGAACCCCGAAAATTACTGAGGTTATGAATGTGGTGCGGCATTAGAATAAACAGACTGTAAATAAGTGAGGGGGAAGGAAGGTGCGAGCCGTGACGAGGTGCACCAGGATTTTCGAGACGGTAGGCGTCCAGGCTCCTCCACACACTTGCCAGACGGTGCCAAGTTAAACGTATAGTGCACACACTCCTACACGCACGCACTCCTACATACACACACTCCTACACACACGCATTCCTACACACACGCACTCCTACACACACACACTCCTACACACACACACTCCTACACACACACACTCCTGCACACGCACTCCTACACACACACACTCCTACACACACGCACTGCTACACACACACACTCCTACACACACGCACTCCTACACACACACACACACTCCTACACACACACACACACACACACACTCCAACACATACACACTCCTACACACACGCCCTCCTACACACGCACACACACACCGACACCAAATCCCAGTCCTGGAGAAAGGGTATGCAAAGCTCCAGCTTTGGATTCGTTCCATCCGTCGATTCCGCTGTGCTGTGCAAGCAGTCGAGCGATCGTGCAAAGTCGATAGATACTAACTGAGCTTGACTTGACCTTACCTCACTTCAGCAGAGTTAGATTAGGATAGACATGACTGATTAATTTGTTAGGCAGGGTTTGATTAAGATAGATATGGTTTACTGAATTTTTAGCTATGCAGGGCGATAGACCACTTGGCGGAGCGGGATGCTGCGTCGATCCTCTGGATCGTAACCAAGTTCAAAAGGGCTTAGTTGCCTGGCTTAAGAATGCTAAGGGGGGAACAAATGAAGGAACTTGGGCGAATGAGAGTTGAAGCGAGTCGATGAAATACTTTCAATTAGAGGAGAAAGTTGGCGCTGGGTTTACCCAGGGTGGCTCTGCGCCGTCAGGTGCGCGGGAGGCGTAATAATGGTGGAGGGACCAGTACGCCGGACCCTCTGTACACACACACACGACATATGCTCCTCCTGGCGACGATACACCAGTCTCATGACCACCACAAACCACACGAACTATTACGGTGTCTTCTGTTATTCCTGGAACCCAGGAGCCATTTTCGTCTCTTGGTTCAGCAGTTGCATTGACTGGTGGTTGTTTGATGGCTTCACGGAGCTGCGGACCTACTTATTTGGACATGGTCTCATTTTGTGGCGTCATATCAGGGATGATGGGACAGTATTGGCGGCTTCTCTTCGCCTGCCATTAAGACACGAAAAAAGCTAACCTATGTATGTTTCTGACACCCACTTTATACACCCTTGCAAATCATATGCCTAATAAATCTTCCTAGAGAATTCGTGAAAATGTTAAAAACCTTTTTCGTAATTGTGTCAGTATTCAGCGTTGAGCACTACTTTGTATTACCTTCAGCTGCGATGGTAAATAAAGTTACATTGCCGAGAGAAAGACCAGTAGTTAGAGTTCCACGTTCACGGGGCGTCAGTGCCTCAGGTGATGCGAACAGCCGCCCTGAGTGCTCATAGTTGGTCTGGTGACACCTTCACATCAGCGCCAGGTGGTCCCTCGGGCCACGCACTGACTGACCATCCTCTTGGTGTGGCGGAACTTTCCAAGTCATGTTACCTTCTGGCTCGTGCTTCTACCAGATGTCATTATGGTTGACAACCCTGGAGGAGGCTGGGGTTAAGAGTGATGGACTTTTAATGTTTTTTAATCTTTTTTTTTACGAGCGATGATTGCTAGATCTGGTGAGTACTGCCCAGGCCACCATGGTCAGTACTCACTGTGTGGTGAAGCGGGTCATGACGTAGTGATCACTGACAGGGGCAGGAGGCATACTGCTCGTGGCGCTTACCGTCCTAAGTAATATCCAGTCCCTTCCCGTTAATTCAGACCCACGGCTTCAGGAGACAAAGGTTTATTAACACCAGCGGGTGTGTTATCCATAGGAGGATCAACAACAGCAAGAGCACCGACACCCTGAAACCTTGGCAAGCGGCTACAACAGTGCTGCCAGCTGCGGCAGAGAACCCACTCCCCTCCGCAGGCACATTAAGCAAGGGACGGTGGGTCGGGTAATTGTAAATCGTCACCCCGCCCCACCACTGGTCTGTTCGTCATCATAGTTAGTTACTGGTCCTTTTAAGGTCTCGCTACTGGTGTTGAGGCCTCGTTAGTGGTGTTAAGGCCTTAATGGTAATGATGAAATATTAATGTTGATGGTGAGGCCTCGCCACTGATGGGCGTTTTCAGACTTTAGGACGTCGCATCTGATGATGGGGCCTTGTAACTGGTGTTGGGCCCCGTGTTACTGACGTTTCGTCGTCAGTAGTGGTGTAGTGTCTCACTGCTGATACTGGGACGTCATCACTGATGTCTCTGGCTCGGCTGCTGTGTCCTCATCACCAATGTTAATTCCTCACTATTGATGTTCATTACTACATTGATGTTTGGTGTTCTCTACTGATGTTGGGGGATGGTGTCACTCCAGGTAAAGCCTGGTGATGTTGGTGATGATGGTTAATTGTCTCCGGTGCTAGTGATGGATGCACGCTGGTAAGGGAAACTGCGACAAGGGGGACTGTGAGGATGTGGGGAGAAATGGCGTGTGAAAGCCCTGACGTCGGGCGAGTTATAACGTCATCTCCAAGCCTGGTTGCCACACTCACTGCCTCCTCCCATCCCTCGCACTTTCTTCCATATCACCATCTGTTTATCTCTAATTCTTTACGCACGGCCATTTTTCTTTTTCGGGGCGTAACGCTCATGCCCTTGCGAATCGTATGTCTTCATATCGCCATGGAGGAGATGTACCCACAGCCTATCGGGAAAATAGACTTGCACCTCTGTAGTAAGAGGAACTAGCGTCTCTCGTCGAAGCAGGTACCGTAATGCTTGCCTTGATCATGCGTAGCGGCGAATTCCTCGTCAACACCTTCAGAGAAGCGCTCGTGTGGGTGTCGAGGTCGCTCGTCATTCCCGTAGGGATTCTTAGCACGTCAAGAACCTGCCATATGGGTGTATTATAGTGTGTTATGGACACGTACATCTTCTCATCTATGTAGTGTGTCGGTACATGCAAGTCTGAGCTGCTGAAGAGGCATTCATTCCCCTGGAGGATTTGATCTGGATGTGGAGACCCGAGAGACGATGTTACGTAGGGGGCTACGACTGCCACGGTGGCGCTACTGTGGAATGACTACTAATGGGGACTGACACAGAAGAACCGCTCCTGAGGGAATAACGTGGAGGAGGAGTTGCTAATGAAGGGGCCGCCACAGAGGAACTGCTACGGAAGGAATGCAATGGAGGGGCTGCTAAACTACTTCAGGAACACTAACGAAGGAGTTGACATACGGGGACTTCTGTGGAGGGATTACTGAAGATGGATTGCTGTGGACGGGCATAGTCATAGGAAATGCTACTTTAGGAGCTTCTGCTGAGGAACTGCCAGGGAGGGAGAGTAAGTGAGAAGCTGCTATTTTGGAACACGTCTGAAAGGGGTGCTACATGAATGCTTGATGTGTATAGACTAATGAATTTTTTTGAAGGAAG